>JASXSY010003539.1:0-14776 GCA_034509805.1 Sipha maydis | reverse complement strand
ATAACTAATCAATCCAAATGTGAGAAAATATTTATTGATATATTTAATCAAGTACACTCCTAAGATGATAACCTTGTAATTAGTTCAATTGAGTCAATGTAAAAATTTTATCATATATCAGAAAATAATACATTAATCTATAACATGTTATTTTTTTAAATGTCTATTATATAGGTTGTAATTTCTCAAATTAATTAAGAATAAAAATGTACTTATTAATTCTAAATGAAAAATGCTGTATTTACCTTTTATATTGAGACATTTTTAGTGCAATGCATATTATATATGTAAAAAATTTTTTTTAATAATTACCCATAATAATCCATAGCCATAACTTTATAATAATATTCATGTATTAATAAATATATATTATTGTTAGTTAGTTTTTTTTGAATAATTTATGAATACAAAAATAATAAATAGCATTTATTTTATCAAACATATCTTTTAATTTTAATTATAACTAACTCAATGATTTTTTTTAGTAATTCAGTTAATTTTTAACATAATACAAAATAATACAAATTTGTAATGGACTATAAAAATTAAAATAATTATCATAAAAAATAAATAAATATAAGTATTATAAAAACATTAATTACTCAAAACTAAAATTATATTAAACGTCTTGTACTGCTCAAAGGAGTATTAGCGCTTCATAATAATTACATTTAGGTATAGAATATATTTAAAAAAAATTATATTTATGAAGTAGTAAATATTTTGTAATTAATATTTAAGAAACCAATTAATAGACTATATGAAAGTGCATGTTATAAATTACATAATACATATTAATCACTATCAAATCTAAATATATTTAATTGTATAAGGAATCATTAACATAATAATAACAGATAAGAAACAGTTAAAATATATACATTAGTAGACATTACATTATTCAGTTTTTATTTACGTAACTACGCTTAAACATTTGATATTTTTATTATTATTATGCATAATAGTATTATTAAAAATAATATAATTTATATTGAGAATTTATTCAATCAAAGAGTAAATAAACTGAACACAAAATATGGGTTATGTTATGACTGAGTGAAAAAAGGTGGCTTTATTTAAACTCAGAGACTAGTTATAACCGGCTACTAGTGATTTCTTTTTTAGCCAATTTTTGACTAGGTATAACTTAATGAATATTTTTTTTTAATGTTTTAACATTATGATATTTATTAAAACTGATTTGATCAAAATATATTTAAAGATCACTAAATTAATCAATATTTTTTATTTATTTTGTTTATGGAAATTAAAATATAGTTACTGAATTTTCTTTTAATTGAATATATATGTAAAATACAAAGAATGTTTTCAATATTAATTTCAATATGCAATATCATATCAAAAAATTTATCAAACATTTATAAGTACATCAAACAAAATATAATTGATTATATTAATTACAATTTTTTTTCAACTGTAATTATAAGTTTTAAACATAAAAAATATGCAATTTATTAAAATAGTTTTATTAATATATAATAACTAACATGAATAAATTAAAATGTGAAACTTTTAATATAATGTTTATATACTATTAGTACTAATAAAAATCATTGAATTGTTATTCAATATAATATACTATATAAGATATATAACTCAGTAATAATATTTTGTGAATATAAATGAAATGCTTGAATATAGCAATAAATAAACATACTAAATAATTTCTTTAACCCGAAAATTGTATATAAATAATGAACAGTTAATAGTAAATAACTATGACACGCAATGCGACGTATAAACTTTTGCGATTGTATACATTTTATCCTTTGATGACAAGTACGAATAATATTAATTTATCGAATAGTGATGTTAACCATGTAATGAATGGACGAAAACATACAATCAATATGAATAACTGGAAAAATGTAAACATGTGCAAATATAAGATTGTAATTTTTTTAAATATGATGTAAAAAAATGATTATGTTTGAAGTTGGAAGTACATGCTACTTACAGTCCAAATAATATATTATATATTTAAATGAAATAATATAAGTTATTTTGTTTTAACTTGATACTGAACAATTTTTAAATTGTCACATAGCACGTTATTCCCACCAACCCTTCAATTATTGCCTTTATTTTTATGTATTTATTTTATTTATTTATGAAAATAGAATTAAAAATTGCTACAATATCAAGATGCTTAAGTAGTACACACATATATTTTAAGTAATTATTAATATTTCAATAGTAATAAAGAATTTTAATTATAAATAAAATTAAAAGTATTAATTTTAAAAATACTCTTAAAACTTGTTATAATAATTATAAGAAGGTATTCATAGTATACTAAATGTATTTGGGTATTACAATAGTTGAAATATTTAGGTTTTAAGAGTAACTAACAATACATGAAAAGTACCGTAGCAGGTAAATGTGTTTTAATATAATTATACCTCTGCAAAAGTGCTCGAGACTTGTCGCCAACACAAAATACTTTTGTTCCAGCATCTGGTGCTTCAAGACTCAATTCATTACGGATGGTCTTAGCTACATTAGTGTGAACAGCACCACAGAGACCACGGTCAGATGTAATGGCAACTATCAGCTTGTTGTCAACCGTGCCTTCTAATGTTTCGGTTGCACCAGATTTCTCGAAAAAGGCCTAAAAATGTATTACACGCACACAGACAATCAAATACAAGCTTGTAAACATAATAAATGTGATACAAAATGTTTATATTTATTAGACAGCATACCTTGACGCCCTCACCGTACGGACGGGCTTGACGCAGTTCACGTTCTGCACGAGCGTACTTCGCAGCGGACACCATCTTCATGGACTGCGTGATTTTCTGGATGTTCGTCACTGACTTGAGACGCATCTGAATCTGTTTCAACGTGGCCATGGAACGGTTTTGCTGTTGAGCGGTGGCGGCGCCTTTTCTGTAAACAACGAGAATGATGTAAAACATGATTATAGCACGGTAGGTCTAGACGTGCGTCCGTAACCGAAACGCTGAGACGGTCAACGCAGGCGGACGGGACTCCGTGAAGGAGAAAAAAGATGTCCAACCGAGACCACACTCGTAGGCCGCGTGTGTTATACTCACAGGCAAACCATTGTCGTGGATTTCGTGATCATCATCATTTTGAGTGTATTGTGGATTGGAAAACAAACCGGATCGAAAAAGATCAAGAACGGAGACAAGTAGATGGACAATTAATGGACAACGGCGTTGTGTGTTGGCGAGTGCAGCGATAAACGAAAACGGTGATACGGTAGAATACGAGTCGGCGGGGTCAAATAAAAGGTATTCCGTGTGAAAAACGTTATCAACGAGATCCGCGGTTATCAACAGCAGGCGTAACCGCAGTCGAACAGCTGTTGTCTGAGGACGCGTATGACGTTCGCCACTGTTCGCCACCGATGCGCGTCGACCGTTGGAGGTTATCGGTTTGAGCAGAGCGTTCGGCGCCCATGTTACGTCCTCCACCGGCAGCGCTCCATCGTTCGTCGTCACGTTCGACACACTATCGGACGTGCGAAAACGTGTGGTGCGAATCGAACCAGTGTGAACGGGTGAACGCTGAAGAAAAATAGTATCACAATCGCCAAACATGGCGCGTACATACACGCTAGCCTCCGTTTAGCAGTGACGGTTTCCGGAGGTCTTTCAAACCTTTTGCGATCGATATGCGGCACGCGTTCCGGTTTTTCGGCGTTCAAATATTTGCATGTTTCGAACGTCTGCCCCTCTCCCCCACCCCACCCCAAACAGTAACGTCGTTATGTCGGCACATTATTCATGCCTTGACGTACAATACGGGTTTCAGATGCGATCTCTGGACGAGACGAAATTAATCGTATATGCATACCAGCCATTGTTTTTGCGTTTCTTTGTTCGTAGGACGTGCCGTTCGCGCCCTGCCCAGGACTTGTCGTTGATTTATGATTCTTACCGTTCCGCCGTCGTCCGGTCCGTGCTTCGAGTAATATAATTATGACTTTTACGTCCGTTGTGTGGACTTTACACGGCCCACGCGAGATTATTGTGTAACGCCCGTTACGCGTTACGCTGGTTTTATGACGCTCAGATTTTCATATATGACCAACGGGCGTTTTTATCACGCGTCCCAGAACGCATCCTCTATGGATCGTAGAACAAAACCAACGGGTGACATTTGCTCAGGACTGTGCTTCTCACACTCGAATGTGCGTCCTCGATCGTTTTGCTCTATCGACGTGTCGTACCAACAAAGATTTCAGGAACTTCGAACAAGCCGCTGTAGCTAACTCAACCATAGTTGTGCAACCTTTTTTGCATTCGGAACACAGTAGAAACCCCCATACCTGTGTTCAAATGCACAATAACAATTGTGTTAAACATTATTTTATTATTTTCGCCTAATCAGAATATTAATTTACTAAACCTTATCACGCAGCTATATTCTAGTTGAGATGAAACTTAATTAAATTGGGTGCTTGGACGCATATAGTGAAAATCTAGAAAAATATCGATCCGTTTGAAATGTTCGCTTTCCTAAACTGATACGAAACTCATGAATACTGAATAGAATACAAATTAGGGTGAACTTGTATACAATACATCTTCTGAAAACAATGACAAATCACCATGGCATTCGAAAAACGATTGACCGATGGTCGTACAAATAACAATATATGTGCAGTATACCTTTTACATCTCAAATCCGAAAAGAAATAAATATAAAAACATTTATAAAATATTTTAGATAGCAACCCATTTTAAAATAATTTAATATTTATTAAGTTATAAATGATCAAAATAAATTAAATAATTTGCTTTTTACACGACTCGAGGTATTTTTATTTTTATTTCAACTTTTATTCTATTATTATATCAAAAATAATGTGCAGAGGAGATGTGATTGACCGAGTGAAGTGGAGGTGTAGGACAAGGGTGACCGACCCCAAATAGTTGGGAGGAAGGCGAGGCAGAAGAAGAAGAAGAAGATTCTATTATTATATATTTTAATCATTCGTATAATATAATATAATATTATTCTTTATATTATTATTTAATAATTATTTTAAATACAGTGAATTAAGATTATAACACTTTATGTAATATTTATATGTGCTTATTCACAGTACTCGAGTTGCAACAACTCGTATGGAACGGGAAGTAACATAAAAGTTTAGTTATCAAGATCAATTTATACACATTTGAAGGGCCAAAAGTGTAATTCGAGTTATTATGGCTCCAGTGCCCAACTGTTTTTAATTTTGATTTCATGACAATATAATAAATTGAACACTTTTCTTACACGTGTCTCTGTAGTGCCATATTTTTGCAAGGACAAATGGGACAATTATACAATTATAATATAAATAATAATTACACTGGGTCCATTAAAAAGAGAAACGGAATCCACCGACTTCAGGTATACAAAATTAATTGTATATCTGTTTCTATCATACTTTGGAAAAACAAAATAGATTTGGATTTTACTTGAATATTTTGGTGTGTTATAAATATTATAAAGTATAATGTATTTTATGTGTTAATTATTTTTAATAATTTAAAATGTCGAAAAAATACTTGAATGATCCAATGAAGAGAAAATTAAAAGATAAACTAATTCTGAAGAAAGGAAATTAAATCCAAGAGCAAAGTTTATTACGGATATTTATTATGTTAGTTGTGATACATTTTTAGCTGAATTTAATAGATTAAAAATAGCATTTATTGAACTAGAGGAAAAATTTGATTTCTATTTAACAAAAACCCTGATAGAAATAAAATTAAAAATTAGATAACAAAATTAATTTAATTAAAAAATTTTAATGTAAGCAAAATAACTAAATTTGGTTTCCGATAATTTTGCAAATAAATGGTTTCGATTTTATAGTTTAATCAACAAATATTAAGAAATCTCGTTGCCCAACTTAAATTCATTAAATATATGCAAATACTATACTTCAAATTTAGAAATGTACCCTCATATTGTTCTTACAGTGCCTGTTACTGTTACCAACTGCTCTTATGAACGATAATTTCATCATTAAAAATAATTAAAAATAGATTAAGATCTATTTAAAGATCTAAAATTTAAACGATCTGGGAATATTATACATTGAATATGATATCACAGCAAACCTGAGTTTTGATGATGTTATTAACTACTTTCTACAGCAGAAAGTGAGGAAATATATGTGAAAGCTGAAATTAAATTTCATTTAAATATTGAACTAAAAACATTTAGTATGATCTTGATTTATAAAAGTATAATAATCAAGCATAGTATTTTTATTTTTTTAATATGCTTCTTTTTATTTGTAAACTTACTTGAATAAATATTGAACATTTATTTGACACGTTAAAAGTGTTAAATGTTATTGTACATTAAATATTATATATTATTAATATTTTTATAATTATATCATATTTTTAACAATAAAATTGTGTTCCATGATCAAACTACTCATATACAAGCAACTAAAAAAAAATTATTAACTTATATTATATTACTATTATTATTATTGTTGTATCATCAATAAAATATGGATGGTACCTAACATTTAATTTAGTTGGTCAGCAAACTCACACACACATACCACCTTCAGGGAATGCTGACCAAATAGATGACAATAGAATAAAACGCCGCCGGAAGGACGTGATTGGGGTTCGTTCTACTGCCATCGTTGCGGAGGACGGAACGCTGCCCGATTCACGAGTGAAGTGATCGGTCATTCATTTATTTTTTGTACTAATTATATTTTTGTTTTCTTTAATTAAAAGGTTTTGATCATAATTGTAAAAGGTGTTCAAGTTTGGTAATTTATCTATTTTAAGTATTTTGTGTGAGTATATGAAAAAGTTGGTACACTTACAAGAAGGGTATTAAAACAATATTGTATTTCAAACCTCAATCCAGTGCTAGATCATATTCTTTGTCAGTTTGAGGGGAGAGTAAAATATTGTTTAGGTGAAGATTAACTCACGCTCGAAACATCCAGTGCTAGATCTTATTCTTTGTCAGTTGTTTCGAGTGTAAAATAAATTTAGAGCCGTAAGGGAAAGTAAGCCTTTTAAAGAACCTGTTTTTCGACTATCCTATTAAGCAGTGCTAGATCGTCTTCTTTGTCACTTAATAAGGTAGTCGTCCGGGCCAATTATTAGGTTTTTCTTTACGTGCTTGTTTGACGGTTAGAGTGTCCAACAACCGACAAATACTTTGTTTTAGTGTTGTTATACGTCAAGCCTTTGCGTGGCGTATACGACATTATATATTCTATTATAAATAATATTAAAATTACTCATACATTTTATTTTGGCATTGAAGAATTGAGAGATGGACAATTTAGGAGCTAAAATTGTAAATTGTATTGGACCATCTCTAGGCATATCAGGCTCTTTGTTTCTGTTTTTTGATCGAGATTTTTATTTAGGTAAAATGTTTGTGTTTTCATGAACACATTTTATATATTTTGGATTAATTATCAAGATTTCAGTTTTAAAACTACATTTCTACATTTTTTCTTTTATGAATACCGTTATACTTATTATAATTAATGTACTTATCGTTTGTTAATTTATTCTGGACCTTTTGAAAATAATGGTATAAAATCAAATTTTCATTTAAATGAAAGTATGGATTATTTATTTCAAAAATATTGAAAAATAAACCCATGTACTTGTACCAAGAAAAAAATTTTAATTAAAACTAGATCGTCATTTATAAATGAGCTAGTATTAAATTCTTATTAAACAAAAAATGGCTGATCAAACGATTAAAAAACCGTTGTTATTAAAAATTGTCGTGTAGAAAAATGTATTTAAGAAACCTTTTATTTTTTCAGTACCACTTAATTAGTTATCGATGACATTTAAAAATTATTTAAACATAAAATAAATTATATTTTATCAAACAAATTTACACGGAAATCCACTTGATAAAATTTAATATTGTATCTTTAGGCTTGAAAAAACTACAGAGAAAATCAAAAAAAAAATAACCTCTTTACTTGAGCCAATGTTATATATGTTATGAAACTATCATAAAAAAACATAAAAAAAACAATATTGTAAAATCAGAGTGCCTATCAATAAACGTGAAAAAATTGCATACATCTGAACCAAAAACGCCGTTCGTTTCAGTATATAATACAACACACGTGTACAAGTGCATTTAGTCACGTCACGGGCATTATTATCGGTTTTTGTGGCTTTGAAATGCCGAAGATTCATTCATCGGAATGGAAATAATATCACGCACATCGTGTAAATATGATACTTATTATGGATGCATCAAAAAACCGCACACTATTGTTTTAACTCGAAAAAAGTCGATGAACAAAGACCACACACTTATGAATGGAACAAAGTCGGTATATAAAACTGCACACTTTATCGGTCATTGTACAACAAAATACTCCAAGCTGATTACATTCAAAAACCGCACACATTATCGGTCATTTTATAACACTAAATACCCCAAGCTGATTGCATTCGAAAACCGAACAGTTTTGATTATGAATGGAAAAAAGTCAACAGACAAAAACCGCACACTGTCGGTCATTCTTTAACACTAAACGTCCTAAACGGATTGCATTCGAAAATCGCACACTTTTGATTATGAATGGAACAAAGTCGGTAGACAAAACTACACACTTTATCGGTCATTAAACAACAAAATACTCCAAGCTGGTTGCATTCGAAACCGAACACTTTTGATTATGAATGGAAAAAAGTCAACAGTCAAAAACCGCACACTGTCGGTCATTTTATAACACTAAACGTCTTAAACGGATTGCATTCGAAAACTGCACACTTTTGATTATGAATGGAACAAAGTCGGTAGACAAAACTACACACTTTATCGGTCATTAAACAACAAAATACTCCAAGCTGGTTGCATTCGAAACTGAACACATTTGATTATGAATCGAAAAAAGTCAACAGACAAAAACCGCACACTGTCGGTCATTTTATAATACTAAACGTCTTAAACGGATTGCATTCTAAAACTGCACACTTTTGATTATGAATGGAACAAAGTCTGTAGACAAAACTACACACTTTATCGGTCATTATACAACAAAATACGCCAAGCTGGTTGAATTCGAAACCGAACACTTTTGATTATGAATGGAAAAAAGTCAACAGACAAAAACCGCACACTGTCGGTCATTATACAACAAAATACGCCAAGCTGGTTGAATTCGAAACCGAACACTTTTGATTATGAATCGAAAAAAGTCAACAGACAAAAACCGCACACTGTCGGTCATTTTATAATACTAAACGTCTTAAACGGATTGCATTCGAAAACTGCACACTTTTGATTATGAATGGAACAAAGTCGGTAGACAAAACTACACACTTTATCGGTCATTAAACAACAAAATACTCCAAGCTGGTTGCATTCGAAACTGAACACATTTGATTATGAATCGAAAAAAGTCAACAGACAAAAACCGCACACTGTCGGTCATTTTATAATACTAAACGTCTTAAACGGATTGCATTCTAAAACTGCACACTTTTGATTATGAATGGAACAAAGTCTGTAGACAAAACTACACACTTTATCGGTCATTATACAACAAAATACGCCAAGCTGGTTGAATTCGAAACCGAACACTTTTGATTATGAATGGAAAAAAGTCAACAGACAAAAACCGCACACTGTCGGTCATTATACAACAAAATACGCCAAGCTGGTTGAATTCGAAACCGAACACTTTTGATTATGAATCGAAAAAAGTCAACAGACAAAAACCGCACACTGTCGGTCATTTTATAATACTAAACGTCTTAAACGGATTGCATTCGAAAACTGCACACTTTTGATTATGAATGGAACAAAGTCGGTAGACAAAACTACACACTTTATCGGTCATTATACAACAAAATACTCCAAGCTGGTTGCATTCGAAACTGAACACTTTTGATTATGAATGGAAAAAAGTCGGTAGCAAAACTGCACACTTTATCGGTTATTTTATAACACTAAATTCTCCAAGCTGATTGCAGTCGAAAACCGCACACTTTGATTTGAATCGAAGAAAGTCGGTAGATAAAACTACACACTTTATCGGTCATTAAACAAACAAAATACTCCAAGCTGGTTGCATTCGAAACTGAACACTTTTGATTATGAATGGAAAAAAGTCAACAGACAAAAACCGCACACTGTCTGTCATTTTATAACACTAAACGTCCCAAACTGATTGCATTCGAAAACTGCACACATTTGATTATGAATGAAAAAAGACTGTAGACAAAACTGCACACTTTATCGATCATTGTACAACAAAATACTCCAAGCTGATTGCTTCCGAAAACTGCACACTTTTGATTATGAATCGAAAAAAGTCAACAGACAAAAACCGCACACTGTCGGTCATTTTATAATACTAAACGTCTTAAACGGATTGCATTCGAAAACTGCACACTTTTGATTATGAATGGAACAAAGTCGGTAGACAAAACTACACACTTTATCGGTCATTAAACAACAAAATACTCCAAGCTGGTTGCATTCGAAACTGAACACTTTTGATTATGAATGGAAAAAAGTCAACAGACAAAAACCGCACACTGTCGGTCATTTTATAATACTAAACGTCCTAAACGGATTGCATTCGAAAATCGCACACTTTTGATTATGAATGGAACAAAGTCTGTAAACAAAACTACACACTTTATCGGTCATTATACAACAAAATACTCCAAGCTGGTTGCATTCGAAACCGAACACTTTTGATTATGAATGGAAAAAAGTCGGTAGCAAAACTGCACACTTTATCGGTTATTTTATAACACTAAATTCCCCAAGCTGATTGCAGTCGAAAACCGCACACTTTGATTTGAATCGAAGAAAGTTGGTAGACAAAACTACACACTTTATCGGTCATTAAACAACAAAATACTCCAAGCTGGTTGCATTCGAAACTGAACACTTTTGATTATGAATGGAAAAAAGTCAACAGACAAAAACCGCACACTGTCGGTCATTTTATAATACTAAACGTCCTAAACGGATTGCATTCGAAAATCGCACACTTTTGATTATGAATGGAACAAAGTCGGTAGACAAAACTACACACTTAATCGGTTATTTTATAACACTAAATTCCCCAAGTTGATTGCATTCGAAACGGAACACTTTTGATTATGAATGGAAAAAAGTCAACAGACAAAAACCGCACACTATCGGTCATTTTATAACACTAAACGTCCCAAACTGATTGCATTCGAAAACTGCACACATTTGATTATGAATGAAAAAATACTGTAGACAAAACTGCACACTTTATCGATCATTGTACAACAAAATACTCCAAGCTGGTTGCATTCGAAACCGAACACTTTTGATTATGAATGGAAAAAAGTCGTTAGCAAAACTGCACACTTTATCGGTTATTTTATAACACTAAATTCCCCAAGCTGATTGCAGTCGAAAACCGCACACTTTGATTTGAATCGAAGAAAGTCGGTAGACAAAACTACACACTTTATCGGTCATTAAACAACAAAATACTCCAAGCTGGTTGCATTCGAAACTGAACACTTTTGATTATGAATGGAAAAAAGTCAACAGACAAAAACCGCACACTGTCGGTCATTTTATAACACTAAACGTCCCAAACTGATTGCATTCGAAAACTGCACACATTTGATTATGAATGAAAAAATACTGTAGACAAAACTGCACACTTTATCGATCATTGTACAACAAAATACTCCAAGCTGATTGCTTCCGAAAACTGCACACTTTTGATTATGAATCGAAAAAAGTCAACAGACAAAAACCGCACACTGTCGGTCATTTTATAAGACTAAACGTCTTAAACGGATTGCATTCGAAAACTGCACACTTTTGATTATGAATGGAACAAAGTCGGTAGACAAAACTACACACTTTATCGGTTATTTTATAACACTAAATTCCCCAAGCTGATTGCAGTCGAAAACCGCACACTTAGATTTGAATCGAAGAAAAACGGTAGACAAAACTACACAATTATCGGTCATTAAACAACAAAATACTCCAAGCTGGTTGCATTCGAAACCGAACACTTTTGATTATGAATCGAAAAAAGTCAACAGACAAAAACCGCACACTGTCGGTCATTTTATAAGACTAAACGTCTTAAACGGATTGCATTCGAAAACTGCACACTTTTGATTATGAATGGAACAAAGTCGGTAGACAAAACTACACACTTTATCGGTTATTTTATAACACTAAATTCCCCAAGCTGATTGCAGTCGAAAACCGCACACTTAGATTTGAATCGAAGAAAAACGGTAGACAAAACTACACAATTATCGGTCATTAAACAACAAAATACTCCAAGCTGGTTGCATTCGAAACCGAACACTTTTGATTATGAATCGAAAAAAGTCAACAGACAAAAACCGCACACTGTCGGTCATTTTATAACACTAAACGTCCCAAACTGATTGCATTCGAAAACTGCACACATTTGATTATGAATGAAAAAAGACTGTAGACAAAACTGCACACTTTATCGATCATTGTACAACAAAATACTCCAAGCTGATTGCTTCCGAAAACTGCACACTTTTGATTATGAATCGAAAAAAGTCAACAGACAAAAACCGCACACTGTCGGTCATTTTATAATACTAAACGTCTTAAACGGATTGCATTCGAAAACTGCACACTTTTGATTATGAATGGAACAAAGTCGGTAGACAAAACTACACACTTTATCGGTCATTAAACAACAAAATACTCCAAGCTGGTTGCATTCGATACTGAACACTTTTGATTATGAATGGAAAAAAGTCAACAGACAAAAACCGCACACTGTCGGTCATTTTATAACACTAAACGTCCCAAACTGATTGCATTCGAAAACTGCACACATTTGATTATGAATGAAAAAATACTGTAGACAAAACTGCACACTTTATCGATCATTGTACAACAAAATACTCCAAGCTGGTTGCATTCGAAACCGAACACTTTTGATTATGAATGGAAAAAAGTCGGTAGCAAAACTGCACACTTTATCGGTTATTTTATAACACTAAATTCCCCAAGCTGATTGCAGTCGAAAACCGCACACTTTGATTTGAATCGAAGAAAGTCGGTAGACAAAACTACACACTTTATCGGTCATTAAACAACAAAATACTCCAAGCTGGTTGCATTCGAAACTGAACACTTTTGATTATGAATGGAAAAAAGTCAACAGACAAAAACCGCACACTGTCGGTCATTTTATAACACTAAACGTCCCAAACTGATTGCATTCGAAAACTGCACACATTTGATTATGAATGAAAAAATACTGTAGACAAAACTGCACACTTTATCGATCATTGTACAACAAAATACTCCAAGCTGATTGCTTCCGAAAACTGCACACTTTTGATTATGAATCGAAAAAAGTCAACAGACAAAAACCGCACACTGTCAGTCATTTTATAAGACTAAACGTCTTAAACGGATTGCATTCGAAAACTGCACACTTTTGATTATGAATGGAACAAAGTCGGTAGACAAAACTACACACTTTATCGGTTATTTTATAACACTAAATTCCCCAAGCTGATTGCAGTCGAAAACCGCACACTTAGATTTGAATCGAAGAAAAACGGTAGACAAAACTACACAATTATCGGTCATTAAACAACAAAATACTCCAAGCTGGTTGCATTCGAAACCGAACACTTTTGATTATGAATCGAAAAAAGTCAACAGACAAAAACCGCACACTGTCGGTCATTTTATAACACTAAACGTCTTAAACGGATTGCATTCGAAAACTGCACACTTTTGATTATGAATGGAACAAAGTCGGTAGACAAAACTACACACTTTATCGGTTATTTTATAACACTAAATTCCCCAAGCTGATTGCAGTCAAAAACCGCACACTTAGATTTGAATCGAAGAAAAACGGTAGACAAAACTACACAATTATCGGTCATTAAACAACAAAATACTCCAAGCTGGTTGCATTCGAAACCGAACACTTTTGATTATGAATCGAAAAAAGTCAACAGACAAAAACCGCACACTGTCGGTCATTTTATAACACTAAACGTCCCAAACTGATTGCATTCGAAAACTGCACACATTTGATTATGAATGAAAAAAGACTGTAGACAAAACTGCACACTTTATCGATCATTGTACAACAAAATACTCCAAGCTGATTGCTTCCGAAAACTGCACACTTTTGATTATGAATCGAAAAAAGTCAACAGACAAAAACCACACACTGTCGGTCATTTTATAATACTAAACGTCTTAAACGGATTGCATTCGAAAACTGCACACTTTTGATTATGAATGGAACAAAGTCGGTAGACAAAACTACACACTTTATCGGTCATTAAACAACAAAATACTCCAAGCTGGTTGCATTCGATACTGAACACTTTTGATTATGAATGGAAAAAAGTCAACAGACAAAAACCGCACACTGTCGGTCATTTTATAACACTAAACGTCCCAAACTGATTGCATTCGAAAACTGCACACATTTGATTATGAATGAAAAAATACTGTAGACAAAACTGCACACTTTATCGATCATTGTACAACAAAATACTCCAAGCTGGTTGCATTCGAAACCGAACACTTTTGATTATGAATGGAAAAAAGTCGTTAGCAAAACTGCACACTTTATCGGTTATTTTATAACACTAAATTCCCCAAGCTGATTGCAGTCGAAAACCGCACACTTTGATTTGAATCGAAGAAAGTCGGTAGACAAAACTACACACTTTATCGGTCATTAAACAACAAAATACTCCAAGCTGGTTGCATTCGAAAC
>JASXSY010003538.1:0-12093 GCA_034509805.1 Sipha maydis | reverse complement strand
TTTTGTACGATACGACTTTATTTTTTCTTATCTCATTTTAGCACTTATGTCTTCCATCGACTCTACTGTATTATGTTTTTATCAAATATTCAATACCGAAGAACATTCATCATCTATTATAGCACTTTCTACGTATCGCATTAAACAAAAAAAAATATGAAAATCAATATCGTTGTTCCTATCATATTGGCATTTAACAAATTATTTGTAGAAAAAAAAAGCGATTTCAGCTGTTAGTAATCATACTGATTTCGTAATAATTATGATCATTACTAGAAGTCTCAAGAGCAAGGTTAAGATGATAGTACAAATTTCTTATACTAAATATAAGGTAAACATATCCGGTTGTTCATTTATTCAAATTGATAGTGTAATATGTTCTATGGATAAGGTGTTTTCCCTTGCTAGCATCATGATTATTATTCACTGGAGAGGTCACTATGACGAGGTCGTGTACATCATACCGGAACGTTTTATATCTTTTTATCTTCCTGAAAACTTCCGTAGCTTATTATACTTTATAAATATACGTACATATTACTAAAATCGTGTGTTCGTGATTTCGTAGTTTCTATACTGTTTTTTGTTTTATAGTTACAGACAAAAATAATAATTTAACTACCTGAAGAAGCTAACGCTTAAAACGGGTTTTATTGACTGTTATAGAGTTTGTGAAAATTTATTTTGAGTGTGACGTAAATAATATAATATTTAGGTGTCCCATTATTTTATAAAACTTGTGACTATTTATTTGAAAATTCACTTTATGTTAGGTATAAATTACTACTCGGGTAAATCTTTATTTTTTTAGGTAGGTGTATAAATCGATGAGTGCAATTTTTCTAATGTATGAGATTTCAATAAAACTATTATTTAATTGTATTGATGAAACCAATTTTAAAACCTGTATTACAATGAGATTTTTGAGATTTTCGTTTTTTTGAATTATGATATTTTCTTCTTAATTTAAGTATCGCCAAGTTTTATATTAGTATAAGATATAATTTTACACGTTTAGGCTTACATGAAATTAACAATGGTGACCATGAAGATCTCGGTAGTTACTATATGTTTTAACGTTTCTGCATCGTTAATAAACAGTTCTTGAATTCAATACTTTAATTTCTTAAAGGTCATTTTAGATACCAACAGTTTAGGTTGAATTTATAAAATGTGTTTACCATTGATGAAATTAGATAGTTAATTGAAAATGAGATGAGCTTTCAATAAAAGTATCTATATGTAAATATTATTACGAATTATAAAAATTGTTTAATTAAATCCTAACTAGTTTGGTTCTATTTCAAATTCAATTAATGTGTTTCTGCTGACTAAACTAAATTATTTTGAACTTTAATTATTATTATAATCCATTAAAAATCCATCTATGGATTGAATATTATGTAATAAGTATATATTTTAAACTTAGAATATCCTCAAAATAAAACCAAATAAAATTACTGTTCAAAATATAAAAATATAAAACTGTATTTATTCTATTAACTAACACTACATTGAAATAAATTAAATATTACTTTTAGTAAAGAAGAGTTAAAGTAAAGTGAACTAGTAATAATATGTATAGAATTTGATTTGAATATCTTGGAGATATAATTTTAAAAACGTGTGTTGTTTAAGTAAATCATTTAATTTTCATCATATTCAATGAAAAATACAACTGAAAAGATATTTTACCAATAGCATAATTGCCGTCTCGTTTCGAAATGTAGTGATTATGAATACGAAATTTGATTTCAACATAATCGATAAGTATCCGAGTAAGGTCAAATTTCAATCGATATTCTTCGATAGTATGTTTACCGTTCCGTAAACATGCATACCATAGCATTTTCCTTATCCCAAATGTTTGCATAAATATCCAAATAAAGCAAATACTTGATAATGTACATAATACTTAAGAGATTTTAGTATCTTGACAATACTTGATAAGGAGAAATCACATCCGCTAAATCCATACAAAAGATATTATTTGGGACATTGGGCGTATACCTCCTCATGTTTTATTCAACAGAGCATAACATAACATAAGTTTCAGCTCATTTTACTGAATATATGAAATATGACACTAGTCTTTATATAATTTTTGTTTGTTACACAGTTTTATCAACAACTTTATAATTAAATATGTTGGTAATGTATTCCTTTTTGAGTGTTATATATTTAGTTTATGAAACAGTTGAGGGCTCAACAATGAATAGGGAATTTATGAACTGTTTGAAAACTCTTACATCAATGTAAAAAATAATATTGTTTGATGTTTTTACTCAGATCGGTCTTATGAGTAATACATCAATAAGAATAGTTATTGAAATATATTCCAAATTTCTTAGGTGATTATTTGTAAGTTTTTTTATGAAACAAGGTCATAAAAAACAATCAAAATAAAATAGAACGCAGAAGAAGAATTTTAACAACTTTTCGATAATCCTATGTTACTTGAAATACATATTTATAACAATAATCAATATTTGTTAAAATATTTTATATTATTTAATAATAAATTTATGCAGTAGCTTAGAAAATTAAATATTTGAAATGGTAGATAACGTTTCCTATTGAGATATTTATAACATCTTTGTATCATATATTTTAATATTTTAAGAATATTATTTTTATATTTCTTCTTAGACATTATAATATATTTAAATATGTACTTACAGAGAAGACGGTGGTCACAATTCCTAACATTTTTCTAGGGGTGTTTTTTGGTATTTGATAATATCACGTTACCTGAGATCACAAAAAAAAAAAAAATAAATAAATAACTAACTATATAAAATATGATAGTCACTTATAAAATATATTATTTTATGTTTTTTAAATTAATAATTAGCAACTATTTTATTTGTTATACGCTACTTGCGCAGAGGTTTCTGAACGTTTGAACTGGAAAAAATTATGAAAAAACTAACATCATAGAAGATGATTGTGACAATGTATTTGTGTACATCAAAAGAACGGATACTTCAAGGCTTTTTACTATTGACCTTCAACTCGATCAAGCAAAAACATCAACAGCACCACTGGAGAAGGGGATAAATTATAGCCATCGGCTGAGCACGTCTGCTGCTCGTGTTTATTTGGTTCACCTCACTCCCAACATTCGTAGTATAATATATTATTATAAATACATTGTTTCCATCAAGATCATTTAATTAATTATTGTACATCCAGAATATTGTACGAATATATACATAGATATTTATGTGAGTGCAAGTTAATGCAATGTAATTAAAAGAATTTCATCGAGTTGTATATTTTTTTTACTGTTATTAAATCATTCATAATGTTTAATGTTGTGCAAAAAAAAAAAAAAAATATATATATAATTCATTACAATATTGAAAAGCTAACAAATTGTTGTTATTTTCAATAAAATGTGAACAAATTTATATTATTAGTGAGAAATACAATTTATAATATGTATAGAAAGAATACGAGAACCTGATTTTTTCTCATTAGAGCGATTTACGTGTGACTGCTATATACTTGAAATAATTTAATTGCAGTAATAAATTTTAGTTTTATAAGTAACATATTATTTTATAGAAAAATGTATAAAGTTAGTGATGATGGTTGGAAATGTGTAAGAAACAGCTGCATTCTTACTTAAATTAATGTAAAAATCATTGCATTCTCAATACTTGTTGTTTTTTTATGATTTACTCAAAAGTTGAGTTAAGTTCAGAAAATAACAATTCTAAAGTATCCACTATCGGTATCTAATTTCCATTTAAGTATTTTACATAAGCTTATTCAAATATTTATACAAAACTTTTGGAGGTTCATAGAGATTCAACTAAGTAATAAGATACTGGCTAAAAATAGCGTATTTTTAACGTATTTTGTAAGAGCTATGATATATAATACATATTATATACTATAATACTACTACTCATATTATTATGATTAGTTGTGAAAGTAAGATGTAACATTGTTAATAATTCGTTTAATTTTTATGCTTTAAGTATATATGTATTATTATAACACAAAATAGATTATTTCAATGAAATATTTATTGATATAAGTTATAGGAATTATTAAGTATACCTGTATTTTAAATTAGGTGTGTATTTTTTAATTAGTAATCACCGTGTATTACAACATTATTTATACATTTAGCGTAATTGAACTATAATTATAATTATAATGTGCTTGGGTAAGATATGATTAAAAAATAAGCTAATATATAGATACCACAGCAATAGTTAATAAGTAAAGGTATCGATTATTATGGACAACGAATGGCAGTTGACTCGAATGTAACGTTTAGCAAGTCACTGTGAGTATTTGGCACTGATTAATAGTGTTGCACCTAAATAATAGACAACTGGTTTGATGAATTGTCTTCATATCGATTTCTTAATGTAGATTAAAACAAATACAACAGTTATTTAAGCTATTGGTGTCCATAACCATGTGTTATCGAAAAATATTTCAAATGCAGGACATATTATGTACTCAAAGACATTTAAATTTTATAATTTGAGAGTAATTATTTTAAACACATTATAACAAAATATCATGTTTACAAATTAATAATTAGTAGATTCATAAGTATTAAGTATTGTATTGTATTTTTAGTTGGACCTAGGTTCGTAATATAATTATATATATATTTATATACACAGTGTGATCACGATTATAGAAATTATATAAATCGGTACCACATTTAGAAAAAACAAGGAATGTATTGATCATTGTGTTAAATAAGTATGTTTTTTTTTTCAACGTTTAACTTCCATTTTTTCGTTAAATATTAATTTGAAAAATAGTCTATGAAACAATGCAAAAATTGGACACAACTAGTATTCACACATTCAGTATTTATTCCATCATTATTAATAATAATTGTTATAATATTAACACCTAAAATGTTTTAAAAATTTTATAATTATTTTATTGGAAAATATTTTATTTAAATTTTTGAATTAACGAAAAACGTAATTTGGTATTTAAAAGTGTCTATTTTGAAATTCTAACATTTTTGGGACTATTAGACTTTGATGTAATATTACATTAATGCTTGGAAATTTCAAATATATTGTTACTCATCAAAATACAGACTTTAAGAGACCAATCATCTCGGAGTACTCATTATTTTAATAAATTTAAATTAAATTATATGTGATTGATGGCTTTTTCACTCACTTAATTTCACGAAATAATTCTCCAATTCCATTGAGAAGACGAAACACCGTATAAAATCTTTAACTCCATTTTAATTTTATGTATTTTTACATAACTGAAAATGGAACTGAAGTTTTGTTTTCGACCATGTTTATAATTTATTTCTTACTGATCATATTTTTTTACTTAGAATTATTATATTTTAATGGCACTGATTCAATATATATTTCGCAAATGGTATAATGGTGTACGTAATGAATTATTTAAATACAATATACATCTATTATACGCAGTAACACATACTTCTACGGCTAGACATAATACATTTAGAAATCAATATTATTGGTTTATTTAATTTTTGAAATTTTATTCATTGATTATTTTAACTTAAAAAAAAGATTATATGCTCAATGAAAAAAATGAAATTGTATTAATAATCTGAAATTAAATTTTTAATAAAATAAATATAAGTTTAAAAATGTCAAAGAGTTATTTTTGCTATAATGTCTTCTTTGAGTTTCTTTGAAAACTACAGACATACTCAGAGAATTATACTTTGCCAGAGTTTTTAAAATAATTACTTTAAAAACATACTCATTGATTAATAATTACTAATTATATTTTATAAAGATATAGAAACCTATAAGAAGTTATGAAAATATATTTTAGAATTTAATTACCTAATTAAATACCTTATAATGTGATATTAATGATAAATACAATTTTTCTGTTATGATCCATAATGTTATATATTCATCAATTATTTTGAATAAGTTGTTATATAATTAGATTAATTTGTGTGAATGTATATCCAATATTGTAAAAATGTGCGTGTTATTATGTACATTGTGCATATATGTAACATGGGTATGCAGTATAATTATGTGTAACAATCTAAACATTGATATAAAATTTGTCATTAAAAACATTAAAAAGATACATAATATGTTTAGAACGTGTAGGTATACGTTACATAGTAATACGGTAACACTACATCATCTATTGTACAATAAAAATAACGTTATTGTCGCATTTATGATCAACCAAGATCAAATAGCGACAAATTAATTAAAATATTGTACATTGCATTATGTATTAAAGCATAGAAAAATTCATTTCACGGAAAATAAAAAATACAGCAAGTAATATCAACAATTATACAACTATAAACCGGTACCTATTTATTATTGTGTTTAAATCGCCAAAATGTTTATTTACAGTCTGTGTTCCGTAGACGTTAAACATATACACTTATGTTGCTAGTTCTTTTCCCTTGTGAAAGGCATGTTCTAACTATTTTTATATAAGTACATATAATGTGAATAGTCAACTCAAATATAACTATTTGTCTACTGTTGTGAAGTTATTTTATAATGGACCGAGGAACAACAGTAAATGTACAAATGTGCAATGTCCTGTACGTTTTCAAACCATTAAAAAAAATAAAAATAACCGAAAATGTTTTATGATTACATACATTTTGAAATTATAATTCATCAGTGTCGTGGGATGATAGTCTGGTTTGACCAACTTCTGTATCTACAATTGCACAATAAAAGTTTTAAATCATACAAAACTGTGACGCATATATATATATATATATATATATATATATATATATATATATATATATATATATATATATATATATATATATATATATATATATATATATATATATATATATATATATATATATAATCCTCTGGGCAGTTATTATTACTATTATTATTATAACATATATGTTTTATTTTTACTAATGATTTAGTTTAGAGCTGTGCTTCGTACCATCATATATTTAAAGGTTATTTCAATATTATAGTGATCTTATAATGTTAAATTTTAATGAACCTGTTTAAATAATACGCTTTACAATTTAAAACGGTACAATTAAGCCACTTATTTTGAATTTTAAAAAATTATATATCAAAGTAATAATTGAACAATTTTCTCTTTTTATCCTTAAGTTTAGAGTTGTAAAATTAATCTATTTTATATTAATTTAAATCAAAAGTCTAATATAAATAACAAGACGTAAAATAATTAAATTTTCATCGAAAACAATTAAGTATAAAACTCGCTGTATATATTCGTATTCAAGTATAATAACTATAAATCATGAAATTTAATTTATTATTCTCAAAATATTTTTAACTATATTTGTTATTTGTTTCCTAGCATAAGCTATTTCGTACGTTATCATACTAAAAATGTATAAATTGATACTTTTATAATACATGTATGCAACATAACTTATAATTTTATATTTTTGTGTTGGAAAATACTTAACCTTTGAAATTTCTTCTAATAATTTTTAAATATTGGTCGTCGAATCATAATACATTAATTATATATTATGTATGCACAGCT
Organism: Sipha maydis; assembly: GCA_034509805.1. Classification (NCBI taxonomy): domain Eukaryota; kingdom Metazoa; phylum Arthropoda; class Insecta; order Hemiptera; family Aphididae; genus Sipha; species Sipha maydis. Next base: position 4,572 of record JASXSY010003538.1, on the reverse strand, counting down.
TATATGCTTAAGCTTACTTAAAAAAAAAAAATATAAAAAATTCAATTTATACCTTTAATAATTGAATATTTTGCATATATTCGACCGATGTCATTAAACGATGAGTACTTTATGAACGGGAAAACTAATGGGTAACTAATTTATTTGGTTTTTGTTAATAAAATTAATTAATTTAAATATCATGACTTAATATTCACAAGTATAACAAAAACTATTATCAAGTAACGCAATAAATAAATTGGATGTGTTCGATAATATTAAATGGTAACTATAATTTTTCAATGTTATTTCGAACACTTTTACCAGTTTAGCAAGTTATACATATTTTATTATGTCTAAATAATTTATGATTCATCATAACATTTAAACATAAATTGATGCATCATACTATTTTCTTAATACCTACTTAGTTTTTCAGGCAAATTATTCAAATAATTATTAATAGGTATACATATTATATAAAACTTAACTCATATATTATATTACATTTTATTATTTTTAACCGTGATGATGATGGACCATGTTATACGTGCAATAGAAAGCGCGTAAAATGCGTGCTATATCATGTATATATATATATGTTCTATGGGAACAAAAATCGTTTACTTATTACATCAAGAGAATCGTGACTACTACACTTGAAAGAAATATTATAATATTATGAAATCCAGTTTGTAAAGTTGTAACTAATGGCGGAAATATTAAATGCAAGTGAAGTTCTTTGAAGAAATATGACCGAAATGAGAATTTAAATTGGGCTAAAAAACATAATTAAGAACATCTGAAATGTAAATATAGCTATAAGTCATTGATGTTTTCAGTGTAAAACTTACAAATCATGACTAGATCTGTCTATAACATTGTAAAAAATATAAGAAATATAGATAGGAACCAATCTATAAATTAAAGTTATAACTGTATAGTCTCAAATAGCAGTTAAATGTTTTTTTGAAATAAAACAAGGTACTTATATAAAAATTAAGTCAACAAAAAAATTACAGATTTGTAATATTTAGTCACAAAAAAAATGTATATTGAATAAATTTAATAAACGTAAAAGGTATACAAATTATTTGAAATCAATAGTTTAATTTATTTGTTGATTTTTAAAATTAACTCTACTAACTTATCATAGACAATTTTAAATTAATATTATTAGATAGAAAAAGAGGAATAGTTATTTATTTTAGTGAAAACAATACTTTTTTACATTCATAATAGTATCATTTCAAGAATATGTTTTTTTTAAACAATCAATCGTTTCGCTTACGTACGATTAGGTAGTAAATGTTTTTATTAATTATAGTTATAATGTAAATTAATTCAACTGTAGGGTTTAAAATTTGGAAGGTACAACAATCATCAAGTAAAAGTTAACGTCGTTAATAAATAATAATAGTATAAATATAAAAATATTTAAATCAGTTTGTAAGAATGTAGTGGTAATATAACTAATTTTTTATCTTTCGCGAAATATTGATGTTATATGACATTTCAAATATAACGATGCATATTTGTTCGATAAAGAAATTATTATCTTTATTAACATTTCTTAAGTGTATTTAATTTTCACTGAAGTCGTAATATATTAGTTTTTTATGTTTCTTAGCTTCCTTGAAAATTATATAAAATATATTCATATTTATTCATTCTATACGTTGTTTGCAATAACAGACGTATTGACCTTAATTATTTATTAATGAAAGATAAGATTGATAAGTGTACGAAAAAAATGTTTAATTAATAGTTACTTCAATGGAACAACGAACGTTTACAATGTATCGTAGAGTAAATACACCTTATTTTTTAATCAGTCGTGTATTAATTGTGTGTGTAATGCAGTCGCGTACAGGCGTTGTCATACAATCAAGCTATCAAATGATGTTGTCAAAATACCTGTACATTGCCTGTACTCAATTCTGACGATTTCAGCTACAAGAAAGACTATAATACATAGTTGTACCAAATACCACAAAAATACTTAACAAGAAGGAAAAGTAAGATAACCAGTTCAGAATCATTGTCATGAGTATGATAGTTTTCAGATGGAATAATTTCGACTAGAGCTAGAAGGATATAGATAATTAGTGAACAAATATTTGACTGATTGCGTAACGAGAGGGGTGGGCTAATAATTTACTAACCTTGTCCTAGCTGTAACTTGCTTATGAGAGGAATACGAGTACTTAAACACGCCATCTGAATCGGTCACGGGGAACGATCGCAATCATTGTTATGATGAGACATTCCGCGAGCACTGTATTTTCACCTATAGTCTTTGAAATAGTTAGTCGGTCAACTCAAAGCTTTCATTCAATTTTGGATAATTGTATATATAAAATAACGATGTATTAATTATATTTTACTGTTTTCTTTCGTGACAACAGAAGCTTTAAACTACTTCGTTGTTAGGAACATATGCATTGTGTAAGCAATATAGGTCTCAAGTAAATGCTATCTTAGAGTTATATTTAATATCTTAAAGTTAATAGTTGTAAAATAAATATTTCTATGCTTTAATATAAATGTTTATTACATTAATTTTTTTAAAAATTGTAGATTATTAGTTAATACCTAAAATATTTTGTTTTAAGTAATTCATTTGTGTACTTAAAAAAAAAAAACATTTGGATTCTAACGTTTATTTCTGAACAAGACTATGTTGTATCTTTACTATAATAATATATTTTCAAAGTAAGAGTTGATTTTTACTTAAAAATAATGTGTTTGTTCAAAATATCAATTATTATAGGTATTTTTGAAAACTAGAGTTATTTTTATCAAATTAATGTATACATTAAAACTCTATTTTTATGTAACAAAATAAAAATGATTTTTATGTGTAATCATTGAAATTAAAGTAGAATAAAATATATTAAAACACATAAAAAAATCATATACATAAACATATACATATGTTAAACTAAATACTATTTTTTTTAAGATCTTCCACGGTATTTTACAATATTAAAATTTTAAATAGTTTTACAATAAGTTATTTGGATAAAGTTAACTTATTTTAATCGTCATAAAAAATAGAGAATAATTATTATTATAAAAATATAAGCGGTAATATAATAGTGGGATAAGTTAGCAGTCGTGAGATGAATCATCATAAAGAAAACAATAATTTGTAGAACATGGCTCGTTGATACGAGTAGCATAATAGATAAATACTATGATCAAGAGGAGATTCAAACAATAGATTGGAAAATACAAGTGGACACTTTCACTACAAGAATGAATATCGTGCCTGGTTGAGAAATATATATTAACTATTTTATAAAGTAGGGGTTTGGTGAATTAATTGTGAGACCCTATGAATTAGGTAAAAATAATTATTGTTTTGACTATTCATTTATTGTGTATATATTTCACATTTTATTCAAGACCGGATAGTTTTACTGAACAAAATCTAATTTAATGACTTTTAATTTGTTAAAAATTTGTATAAATTATCTTATAATTTATTTATTTGACATATTCTAAAATTATTGGATTAGTTATTTAACCAGAAAAATAGTATTAATAAACACAGATAACTTAATGCATTTTATAAATTTTTCACGGGTAGGTATTTGCTCAATTTAAAATTTACAAATGAGTTATCTTAATATAGATAATAATATATTCTTAATATTTATCAAACTATAATATATTATCTACCATTTTTCCCTGAATATTTGAAGACGTGACTTGTTTTTTAAATATAATAAATCAGGTAATACGAATAACGAATAACGATCTAAATTATCTTGGTACATATTAGTGATTTGTAATTCATACGTATAATTAAATTTAAAATCTGGACTGTTAATTATGTGACTACGAAAATTATTATTGAGTAAATAAGTTAATTCATAAATTTGCAATTTATTATTTAATAACAAAAAATAATAACACAATATATATAAATATATTTGTACGTGAAAATGGAATAAAATAACAGAGTAGGCTAGAATCAAAAGTCACATGTTCCAAAATATGGTATTATCGACACTGTCTAATAGAAATTTTGACGGGGAATTAGAATCTATAATCAGTTGGCTTAAAAACTCACTAGAACCCGTGTAAATACCACTATAAAACAAATAGTAAGTGTCAAAACTAACATGTTCCGTTGGATCATGTGAGTTTTGTAACTAAAAATAAAATTATGCGTCAGAAACGTAAATAATTAGGGCGCGATACGATTGCGCGCGGTCCATATCAGCGGTACCTTTTTAAGCGTACGATTGCGCGCGCTATATTATTTTAATTTTTAAGCAAAGTTGCCAAATATATAGGTCCATGGCAAATCCGTACGATACCATAGTAGATTTAGTATATTATTTATTACTTATTTTTGCTGATATCAGACAAACTTCCCATCACTAAGAATGAATTGGTTATATTATCTTTATTGTGAATTTCCATACATGTACGAATATACCTATACTATAATCATGCATGATGTGACATATATCAATTTACTATCAGTTGTGTTTGGTGTTTGAATTGTGTCACAGTGTTAAATTTAGTATTGATTTTTTAAAAATGGAAAACGAAATTCGCCGTATTACATCAGAAAGG
>JASXSY010003537.1:0-16802 GCA_034509805.1 Sipha maydis | reverse complement strand
GGTCGTTACCCGTAAAAAAATACTCGTGTGGCGGGTGTGTGCGTCCGAGCTTGTTATGACTAACAGTCTCGGACCGCCTGGTCGGCAGAATTTTGGTTGGGTTTCTGCCATGTCCCGGGGAGGGGGGATGGCAATCTCTCTCCAAAGGCGGTTGTGTTTCCTGCGCGAGTAGATGTACTGCCCGTGGCCGGGTTCGAACCGGCGACGGTACGTATCGTAGCCGACGCCTTAATCCACTCGGCCACTCCGTCCCCGGTCGTTACCCGTGACCGCGGACGTTGAAAATCGACGGTCGGACCCGAGAGCCGAAATCGTATTGCTTCGGTGACGATCCACTCTGGAAACGTTTTTCGTCCGGTCGGTTGTTCCCGTCGGTCTTCCGCGAGCACGCTGCTTGCGGCAACCGCGTTGTGGTGTCCCGCGCACTGGGACAGGACCGGTCCGTGACCGGGTTCGACGCGCGCGCGTCACGGTCATGTGGGATTTGCGTTTCCGATGTGAAGCGTGCATGATGGATGGGTCCTTCGCGCGGCGATTTGAACGGCCGACGGCTGCGACGCGATAACTCGACCCGAACGGCGGCGGCGGCGAAACACGATTTTCGTCGCCCGAGAGCGGTGCGCGGCCTCGCGGTCGAAACGCGTCGTCCGGACGACGACGATCGTGTGCACCACCCGCCCGCGACACTCGCCCGTTCGATAACAATGATCACGTTATTGTTCTCGGCGGATTGTTTTCGCATCCTCGCCCTCCCGCGATCGCTTCGATTCCGACGATCGAATGTTTCGTCTCAGCAGTCAAAAGACTGCGAAAAATAAACCGTTTCCTATGAGCACCGAAGGTGTTGCTTATTTTTATTTTTGTTCATTTTTCAGGTCGCACGCTCTACGCGCAAGCATCACGACACCGAAAACCGCAGTGTTAACTTCGCTGAAAATTATAATATAAACGCGCGCACGCCGTCAAACGTCGAACCCACGGCATGATAATGGTTTTCGTGTACCGCATTACGATGGTATTTATTTCAAGGTTGAACTCCGTCACAGATACGCGAACCGGCCGGGGTTGCAAAATAACAATTTTTTCCGTTTTCGTTTCGAGCGCGATCCTCGTACTGCCTTGATTTGTTTATTTCCGTTTCAGAGTCTGTAATTTTTTTTTGTTTATAGAAACTGAAAGTCATCATGAACAAATGAAATAAACAGTTGATCAGATGAATCGCGAGAAGAATTCACCATCCAACTTTGTACATGGCACGAGACTAGATTCAGTCGTCCAACAGGTCGCGACATCACTTATAGTTCCAATAGCATCTTCTTGGGTCATCACTTGCGACGGTACGCGCGGAATATAGGTCGAAAATGAGAGGGTTGCGATGGTCGGACAGGTTGGAGTGAAAACGTTCGCATGCAGATAAATTTTAAACTTTGTGAAAGAAGAAATGAGATTAAATACTTACACGCAAAGGGCAGTACTTTAGTAGGACGACGTTGATATTTGGAGTGGAACGTTTCTGATTTTATTTATGTATGAATAGTCTGAATAGTCTGAATAGTCTGAATAGTCTGATAAATCTTTTTAAATTTAAAAAAAAAATTTGTTGTTTTTTATGTTTTTATTCTTTTAAAATAATTGTCTCGAGTATTTTATGTACTTTATACACGAGCGTTTATTTTTTATTTTTATATTTATTTTCTTCTTAAGAATGTATACAACATTTATAAGTTCTTAATTATTTTCTGATGTTTTGTTTCACGGAAGTAAAATTTTACGAGTTGTCATAATGTTTCTACAGGTGATTCTAAATAACTTTAATCGTGTACATTAAATTAAAAATATGACGGTAAATAAACATAGTTTATTAGTCATTACTTGGATCTAGAAACCAATACAATATAAGTTGTTATAAACATTTTCTCATTTTCCCAAATAATAATAAACAACTCAGACTAACATATAATGTTTAATGTCATGTAATCGGTTATGATCTTACCACACTAATCACAAGTTATCATACAATTATAAAAAATTAATAAATCGAAACGCTTTTTGAAATAATATTTTTAATTTCGGTACATTTAATGTTATAAACAATACGCAACCCTTTGAAGAACTAATTGTAACGAGATTTATTTATCATAAAATCTGTGTGAATTATAATCTAGTCACAATGCTGCTGCAAACAATTAAATCGCACAGGTTTCGAAATTATTTTTATAAGTTTAGAGTAACTACGACGAATTGTTGATGATCGGTTTTTAGAATACCGCAGTACAACGGATATTTACATAACTTCCAATCGTATAATCGGGATGAAATATTATCAAACGAATCGACCTGAAAGTTTTTAGAACAAATCGTTATATATTATTTTAATAAACCGTGAGAGTCGCTTTCATACATCTATAGTTGTAATGAGACGACTTTAATTCTGCACTTATTCGTATGTATAGTAATTAAAAAAAAATTTCACAAATCCGGGTATTTTTTTTATTTTTTTTTCAATGATATTATGAAATACGATGCAGAAGTTAAGTAAAAACATTTTTAAACACGCCGCTATATAATATTATTGTATTCCATACCCGTAGTTATACATGTGTAATGGTAACATTTTATTATCTTATTATTTTAATTATTTAATTAAAATTCTTACATAATATTTGTTTCATAGACAGTTTTTATATAATTCGATTAGAATGAAGTCCTGGCTGAAGTCTTTGTTCATTTTAGTTCGTCAATAAAATTACTCCTCGAACATTTTCATTCGATTGAAAGTCAAATGTTCGCGTAAACATTATTTCGCCGAGAAAAATAAGCCTATTTAAAAACATCGATTAATATTATATTTATATTTATTCGCTACGCGGTGTCAATGGGACGTTTAGGCCGGGTATTACAATGGAAGAAATAAACATGAAGTGGTTGCAGCGAGCTTCATAGAATACATAAAACAGCAATCGTATTATAGCGTTGTAATATTATATAACACCTGTACCCGAATGACGATTATTTCAACGCGAGTCCGTCAGCGTATATGCCCGAGGCGGCGTCGGCGTCGGTCACGGTCGCAAAGAATATTATATTTTACGGCTTAAAAGGTAAACCGAATATAGCTGCTGCAAGCATGTGTTTATATTATATATATATATATTATGAGTATGAGTGTGTGTGTGTACATTATAATGTAAGTGTGTTTTAATTTGTAACCGTAAAACTGTCAGTGTGCGGTAAGAATAAATAAAAACATCGTTCGAATTGTTTTGACTGAAACGATATTTTATTCCGTACAATATACACGGACGCGTCGAACAACGAAATAGAGAGAGAGGGAGAGAGAGAGAGAAAGCCGTATATATTATTAATAATAATCGTCGTTATTATTATTAGGGGATGGATTTCGCCTGTCGCGTACACAGTACATATAATAATAATAATATGTACATAAAAATGCGCGCAACAAAACTCACACACGCACGAGTATTACATTATACATACGTCCGAGGTATATGTATGTGTCTGTGTATATATGTTTATTCGTATATTTTATTACACGCGGTACGCGCACACAAACACGCCACGGCGACGGTTGTCGTATATCAAAAAATAATAATATATATTTTTTTTCCCGCGTGCGCGACCCCATCACACCCCCGCCGAGCGTTTTTAATAGCGTTTTGTCGATCATTATCCGATAAAACACCTTGTTTCACACACACACACGAGCGCGGGCGTTTTTGTACGCGCATGATGTATACGTGTACGATACACGCATACACACGTCCATTACACGGTCGTGTGTGTCGGGCCGATGTTTATTTCGACGGAGACCAGCTGTCCTCGCGCCGCCGCCCGATGTGATGACCAAGTGGTCGTCGTCGTAGTCGTCGTCGTCGTCGTCGTCGTCGTCCTGCAGGTTATATAACCTAACTGTTGCCCGTGCCGTGTCTTGTGTTCTATCCCCTCTACGGTCTGTTTCTTTTTATTTTTCCTCTACGTACAATCGGGTTTCGCGGGTGGTACCCCCCGGAGAGAGCGCCTCTGCGGCGCACAAACGCGACCGACTGCAGCGGATCGTGCATGCGTGCATGCGGCCCGGGAAATAGCGTGTGTAGCGCGGACACGTTCAGACGACGACTACGAGAGCAGTGAGCGGAATCCAATCGAACGCGATCCGCATTATTATTGTTGTTATTACCGTACGGTTTCCGTACACACCGTTGGCCCAGGTGACTTTCGCATAATTGTTAGTACACGTACACCCTGTAGAGATGGTTCTACTCCCGTCGATCGAACTGGGAGAAGCTCGGCGTTGAACTCGGGACGGCGAGCGGTGATCGAAAAAAAACCACCGTCGCTGTAGTAATGATAAACGTTTAGTGGTAATGGCAATGGTTGAAAAATGATTCTCTGAAGACTCTGCGCGCTTCTAGAAATCCTCGACTTCGCAAAACCGTTGGCCCGGATGCGTTTTCGCGCGATTAGTGTTTTAACCGACTGTACACCTGCACGTACACTTCTAGTCCGGTTAACAACGCGTTTCGATGACGTGCCGAATCTATAACACTGTAAACGACCGTGATATAACACGATTGTTGGTCCGTTAATGCGGGGTCAACGTCATGATTTTTCCTCTCGCGAAAACATTGTTCGCGATCGCGACCAACAACGACCGTCGTAACCGAAAACCAGTGCACTTCTACAACGTTTCTAACGGCGGCTTTCTCCCCTGGTCAGCGAGTGGGCCGTTCCGTTAGCTCCGTACGAATCCCAAAGGGACACAACAGTACTACCGCGATAGTCCGTCCCGATCGACTGTCTCGGATCGTTAAAAATTATAAACAGACCGAATGTAATAACGAAAACGGTGATGAACGACGATAATGGTCATAAGCGACGTGCATTGTGTACCGGCTCGGTATAGCGTGCGCGCGTGCGCGCAACTCGTTACCGTCGCAGCAGAAGTGTATTATTATTGTTTTCGGTGTGTCAAACGAAGTGTGCCGGTCTCGTCGTGTCCGGTCCGTTCCGTGCGCGATTTCACGGCTCGTTTTGTGCCCCGTCCGTAGGATTTTTCACAGTTTTTCCGGTGTCGTCGTCGTCGTCGTCGTCGTCATCGCTGTGACGACCGGTGGCGGTGATTGATGGCACGCGCGCGCGCGACCGGAAACGGACGGCGACGATTTCGACGATCCGGACGACTGTTGTTCATCGACGGTTCAGCTTTATTATCGTTATTATCGTCGTCTCATCATCGGCCGTCGTAGCCGTTACCCGTCGCATCGTTATTATTACACCATTACCATTGTGATACAATCGGTGTTATTGTTGTTGCGCTGTCGCCGCCGCCGTAGACCGCTGGCCGAAAATAATTCAATAAACGATATCCGTTTTAACGGGCGCGCGTGGAATCGTTGCTATTATTACCTATTGCTGTTGTTGTTGTTGTTATTATTATCGTAGTACCGCAATTGTCCGCTCCCGCGAGACTACAGTTATGCACGCGCGTGACCAAACGCCGTTTCGGGAACAGAGACCCGCCGGCCAGCTAATTTACGTGTAAATTGCAGCGCAACACTCTATTGTTACGCCACTTGTACACGATTTTCGCCGAGAACGTTGGCGAACTCCCTTTTTGAGCTCTCGACATGCCCTTGTGTCGTCTGCCGTCCGCAGTTTCCACTCGTGCGACCGCGATCCCGTTTCCGCGAGCGCTGCAGGGTCCCCGGAGGCTATGGACTCTCTTCGCGCGGCATCAGAAACAGCACTGCAGACAAACAAACGTTTGTGCGCCGGAGAACAGTCTTGCCGTAGGTAATTGTTTTCCGTTGACCCGCTGTCGACGCTCGTGTTCGATTCTGGTCGGGAAATCAATTAATGCCGCGATTTCGTTACGAACGTAATCGAGCGAATAGTCGTCCCCAACAGTACATCGTCGCGTTGGTCGCGAGTAACGAATAAATCGTTGACAATTCGTTTGGTTACGTACGTAAACGACGTGTTACGACGACTTCGCGGCACGCGAACGGACCCAGTCCGCCATTTCGGGCCGTAACAGCGAGGACGATTTTGACATGTTTTAATTGATACATGTGTCTACGTACATTTATTAATATGATTTTAACCGTGATCAACACAATTGTTATCATGTTTCACAATCAAATGTTAAATAGAAGTTTTAATGGTTATAGTTTTCCAAACACTTATCTAGTAAAAACTGTAAGCATGTTTTAATAACTATAGTAAGCAAAACTTTTATTTATAATCTGCGATTGTTTTGGCATAGTTATAATATATACTTCCTTGAAAATATTTAGAAGAAAAAAGGTTTTTTTTTATAATAAATTACAAGTCATCATCATTAGGGCCGTATTTAGGGGGAGGGGAAATCGGGACATTTGCCCCGGGCGACCAAATATTGATCTACTTAGATTACCGCTGTTGCCCGGTGTAATATACTAATATTGTATTTATTTGTATCAATTTTTTTTTTCTGAAAGAATTAATTATGCTATGATATGGCCATAATTTGATGGCATAATTTTGTCAATCAACGATAAATGATAAGTGTTAGCATAGAATATAGTTAATATTATTTTAACCTAACCACGGTTGTACATAGACAACCATGACATAACAAAGGTATTCAGAGAAATCAAAAATGTTGATCTATTTTTTATTATGGTGGGGGGTCGTAAAGATATAGTTAGCCCAAGGCGCGAAAATTGTATATACGGCTCTGATCATCATCCAGTAAATTATCTTCAAAAGTCAAGTAAATAATTCTTACTATTTATTCCTCCCGTTCAAATATTTCGCAATATTTAAATAGAAAAATATTTTTTTTTTCTTTGAATCTAAAGCAGAATCGTTTTCCGATATTTTAATTTCAAAATAATTTATTTAAAATATTGACGAGTGTAATAAAGTGGAACACCGCAGAATATTGTGGAACTATAACCCGCTAGTTTAACATGTAAATACCTTTTATTCATAATATAATATTCTACTGTGTTAGATATATTTTAAACATGGGCATTTCCTAGAGACAATTAATTCTACTCCGGAAAATGAAATAAAAAAGTCAAACTTAAATAATATTAGTGTACGAGAATAATATACGGGAAATAGTTAAAAAAAAATATAGTTATCGAATAATCATGCGGAATAATAAGAGTTACTTATAATAATAAAATTACCCCGTAATTGTACGGTTTTTTTCCGATTGAAATTCTTAATTCTACGTACGCGCTAAAGCCGTCGGACACCCTCGAAGTAGTTTAGCCCGAATAAATTGCAACCGGATTTCGGCGGTCCCACTCAGTTGATGTAAAAAATAATTCCGACCACCAGATGAAAATAAGAGAGAGAAGCGGATGCGATGATGCGTGCAGCTATATTTTACTTTTTATAAGATTATCCTATACAATTATAATGAACGGAAACGATAATTCCATAAAGTCAAACATATATATATACATACATGAATAATAATAATAATTACACGACAAGACACTTCGAGCAATTTATGGTATTAGCGTACTGAACATTATAATAATTATATTAATTTAATGCGCTGCGTCGCGCATTGGATCATTGAATTTGTTGAAAGAAAACTTTTCGTTTATTTAAAATATGTATGAATTTACCACGTGTTGATAAGCAATGATAAAACAAAAGAAAAACCAAATTGAAACCGACAATTTTTATGATTTTTAATATTAAGTGTAGTTATTATACATACACCCATGTATATATAAATATACGAGTATAAGTATACAATTATAATAAAAAAAAAAATGTCTATAATTGCAAAACAAACACATATACTTACTTCAAATGCTCGTATGAATTATAACTCTGTTCTAACGATAGATCAAACTAAAGCTATATTTTTAATATTTATACTATTTTAAAATACACGCGTCTGGAATCGAGATGTATTTAAGTGTTATTTATAAATATATTATGTAAATAATAATAAAAAAAAAAAAAAAATGAAATCTTCCGGCTGATTTACATATTACCCACGCCGAGTCATTTGAAATATCAAATATATCTTTCAATAACAATATTAATATTAATGTTTGTATTATACATCATCTTTTATAATAAAGATAAATATCGTAAAAAATTTGTAACACATTTTTTAATTTTTCTTCTGCAAGGTCGGGACCCGATACCCCCCCCCCCCTCCGGAAAATACAGCATTGTGTACCACCAAATTAACATAGTAGATCCAAATGAAATTGTTGACGATATTGCAAGTACACTAAAGAATTTATAATGAATAGAAATTTTTTTTTATAAATTTAATATTTGAATGTGATTTTTTTTATAAATTTAGATTTTTAATTTTGTAAATTCAAAAAAAAACCGGACAAGTCAATGGTTTCTATTGCTGATTTTTTATTGTATGGATCTCATTATTTGAATAAATTTTCAAAAACTGTTTATATAAAGCAATTATTAGTATTGTGTACTACTTCTTTTGGAAATTTTTTTTGATTCTAAAAATGAGAAAAAATGCTAATCAAACATTTCAACAAAATAAAACATAGTTGAAAATTAATACGTTCTTCGTTTCGCTCAGAATCCAAAAGTGGTAGGCGTATAGATCTTTCACAGTTGGACTATAAAAAATCACAAAACCATCATATATACATTTATAAATATGTATTTACTACAGTGAAATTATCGTAGAATGATTAAGAATTTAAAACGTTCGTTCAAATAAATCACATTTGATTGAAGAAGAATTGCGTAAATCACGATTATTGATTAGATTAGGGAGATTTATTGAATGTAAACTACTTATGCTGCAAACTATTAAAACCATCAATATTATTTTTTTTTCATTTTGGTAGTTCTTGAAATAAACTCTGAAATAAAAAACATACTCTTCTTCCACTGAGGAAAATAGTTGTATACGTTTATAACAATTCAAAATGAATGAATGTTAAGTAAACATTATTAATAAAATACAGTTACAAATTATAATGCATACTACAGTTATAAACGCATAATAATACGTAATAATAACTTCTCTGGTATTTCAACTAATATTTACAAAACACCATTTTAGAGTAGACGATCTCATTAGGCGGAATGTCTAAGCATTAGGATTTTGATTTTTGATGAGTAATTCCAATACCCATAATATGGTCACTTTACAACCGATTATATTAACATAGATTATTGCTATATATATATTATGGATTATAGATTAATCGCGTTGATGACATTTCCATTCAGGTAGTTCTTGCACTACATTTATGCGTCTTTAAATCAAATTAATTCGAAAACCGTACGGTTACGTGGTTACGTTATGATTCAAATTAATTAGTATAACAATGTATCTACAAGAACACACGACAAGCGCATTGTTCAGGAAATTAGTAAAATTAAAAAAAAAATAATAATAATTAATTAAATTATGCAAAAAAAATTGTGAGGAATCGGTGATAAGCGAGGCTTCTTGTATACTTTCATGTATTTCTACGTTCTCTTGTTCTTGGATCGTATGTCAATTAATTGCACTCGTCTCGAAGAGCATGCAATACGCATTACATAATATCATAATTATACACATATACAATTTTTTTCCACCGTTATTGCACCTAATTGACACATCCTAACAAATCATTATCACGCATACAGCATAATACAACGATACGCTTGCATATTTAACACAAAATTACAATTATCAACCAGCATACATAAAAACAAATTAAGTACAAAAAAAGTACGAGGAATAATACAATTGTAAAAATGCATAACCAATGGTGGTTTAATTACACAAAAATACATATGTATACATATCATTAAAATGCATAAAATCTAAAAAATTCCGTAGCCCAGGTAAAAAATAACGTATTGTTTTAAATACGACTTGTTTCATTCCGTATATGATTTATAACTGATAAATTCGCATCAAGTATATTAATAGTTTATTCAATAGAAAACTCACCTGAATTATTTAATATGTAATATATTACAGTGTAGAGAAACACAAATAAAATAAAATGTTTTAATATCGTCATTTTTAGTCTTTTAACAATGGTAGAATTTAATAGTGAAAAATCTGTTATTTAGTGTACGGATACTGACATTCATTATATGTAAACTTTTGATTTTTTTCATTCCAAATACTTAAAAAAATTATGGTTTAAAATTATTCGTTAACAATAATTATTCATACAGTAGCAAGATAATATCGATACGACGATTAAGTTTTTATAGTTTTAAATTAGTTTACAAATATTATAATAGATTTTAACCATAAAATAAATACATATGTGTTTCGGTATACGTAGCTAATATATTATAACTACTGAACAATGGAAAATATTATTTTTAACCGAAAACCTATTTTTACCAAGAATTTATTTGTATTATAATACATGTAAATTACTAAAAATCATTCATCGTCAAGTGTATTCGCATTTTTATATAGATGTACAACACCATGTTCAATAAGATTCTGTAGGAAAACTTCTCGGTGAAATCGCGTTAAAACGTTTTGTCAGATATTTTCAAAAACAACAAACACATAGGGCAGACTTTAAATTCGCGTATTTTGCTACTGCACACTTGATTTCGCAAACCAAAATATTTTTTACCTTCGTCATGAACTATGATGGCCATAAGGTAGAATATCGTTATCGGCGCCGCCCAAACGGTATCGAGCTATTTAGCAATTCGACAACATACTGTGATCAAAACATTGTAGTCGGTGTTACTATCGTCTGTATTACTATCCTAGTGTTAGTATTGAAGATTTTGCTAATTTTCAATAATCAATATTAATGGAATAAAAATTTACAAAATGCGAAAAAAAAAGCATCACACTGAACGGAGTGAAGAATGTATTGATTTTACAATGATGTGTGTTTTTTTTTTTTTTTTTTTTTTTTTTTTTTGTGTCTGTCGACACGTTTTGGGGCAGTAAAAATGCTTCGATTGCCTTATGTAGCAACTTTTCTGAAAGGAAAGTGAATCTATTTGGTACTTTGGGGGGTCAAAAGTTAAAAATTTCCAATATTTTTTAAATGCGACGGGAAAAACCATAAAAAAATTTGGGAAAAACGGGAGTTTTTACGCAAAACCAGTTTTTGACATAATCAAATTTTTTATTTTGCTATAACTCAAAAACTAATCGATGTAAATACTTGAAATTTTCACCAAATGTTTAGATTAGCGTTCTCTATTCACCATTAAATTTTCAAAGTATTTTGACTTTTATTAAGCTATTTATAGACAATTGAAATTTTCAATATTTTTAAGTATTTTTTTTTTAAATAACGATAAAAATTTTTTGGCTGCCTAGAAAATCTTGAAAATTTAATACAAGGTTTCTTATAAGTTGTTCCTTAACTGATAAAAAAAAATCTAAAATCGTAAGTCACAATTTTTTTTTATAAGTGCTCAAAGTTACAATTTATACGAAATATGTAAAAATCACGATAATTTGCAAGTTTTTTTGTAGTTAAAAATTCATAAAATTTTTTCTGTTCATACTTAAGGTTCAAAATTTTAACACGAGGTTATGTATAAGCTACTCTTCAAAAATCTTTAAAAAAATTTCTACCGGAATTAGAGGAAAAAATTTTATGACTGTTTGAAATTTAAATATTTACGAAATTGCATAAAATAGCGATTTATTCTCAAACGATTTTAAATATTTTTTATAATTCAAAAAGTATAAGTCGCAGATTTTTGAAATTTCTACCAGCTGTTAAGATTGGTATTTCCTTTATGTCATATTTTTTTCAAAATATTATATTGATTTTTAAGCCACTTATAGGCATTTAAAATATTCGATTTTTTTACATTTTTTTTTTATAATCGGTGATAAAAAAAATTTGGCTCGTACAAAATACTTGAAAATTTAATAGAAGATTCCACAGAAGTAGTTCTTAAAGTCATTCAAAAATTATTAAAATCCATAGGCACAATTTTTTTTTATAAGCGTTTGAACAGCGAATATTGACAAAAAATTACATGTAAAATATAATATACTGTATAATATTCTAGACTGACTGATATCGGTTTTTTTTTAAAATGCTCTAACTCAAAAATGAAAAATCGCAACAACTTGAAATTTTCACCAAATCTTTATATTGACGTTCTCTATACATAGTTAAGATTTCAAAGTATTTTGACATATTTTGACTTATTTATAGACAATTTATATTTTCGATTTTTGTTAAATTTTTGTTTTTAAACATCTATAAAATTTAATTGATTGAGCGAAAACTCTTGAAAATTTTATACTAGGTTTATAATAAGTTAAACTTATCGTAACTAAAAAATATCGGTGATCGGTTAACTCAATTTTTTTTTATAAGCCCTTAATTCTCAAATTTGTATAAAATGTGTAAAAATCACGATAATTTGCATGTTATTTTGTAGATAAAAATTCATTAAATTTTTTTTGTTCATACTTAAGGTTCAAAATTTTAACACTAGGTTATCTATGAGCTACTCTTCAAAAATCTTTAAAAAAATTTCTACCGGACTAAGAGGAAAAAATTGTACGACTGTTTGAAATTTAAATATTTACGAAATTGCATAAAATAGCGATTTATTCTCAGACGATTTTAAATATTTGTTATAATTCAAAAAGTATAAGTCGCAGATTTTTGAAATTTCTACCAGCTGTTAAGATTGGTATTTCTTTTATGCAATATTTTTTTCAAAATATTATATTGATTTTTAAGCCACTTAAAATATTCGATTTTTTTACATTTTATTTTTATAATCGGTGATAAAAAAAATTTGGCTTCTACAAAATACTTGAAAATTTAATCGAAGATTCCACAGAAGTAGTTCTTAATGTCATTCAAAAATTATTAAAATCCATAGGCACAATTTTTTTTTATAAGCGTTTGAACATCGAATATTGACATAAAATTACATGTAAAATATAATATAATGTAGAATGTTCTAGACTGACAAATGATATCGGTTTTTTTAAAATGCCCTAACTCAAAAACGAAAAACCGCAACAACTTGAAATTATCATTAAATCTTTATATTGACGTTTTTTATACATGGTTAAAATTTCAAAGTATTTTGACATATTTTGACTTATTTATAGACAATTTAAATTTTCGGTTTTTCTAAATTTTTCGTTTAAAAATAAAATATACTTATATAATATTTATAAATAACATTGTATTATATTCTAGACTAACATATGAACTCCGTTCAGAATCGTTATTCGTATACAATGATATCTATCATTGCATTCAAATTTAACAAATCCATTATAATAATGACCTATCCTATAAGCGAGGTGCACTCCACCCCTAACTGTACAGCAGAGCGAGGCCCATCCGGTTTTTAATATTGAATATATTAAAAAATATCTAAAATATAAAAAATATGCTTCGACCGATGCAAAGTAGACTTTTTTCATCTCTCATCCATGTTGTCAATAAAATCTCAATATCTTGATTTTCAAGTTCTACACTACCTTGATATTAACTGTGCCTCGGTTTACCATGTAGTATTTTTAATTTGGGCCACATGTCTCATAAATTAGATACTATTTGGTTTGCATTTATGATAAAAGATAGGTTGCTGGTAATAGGTGAAACCTAATTTTGTTAATTTTTATCACGGTTTACATTATACATAATACTTAGGTAAAACTCGTATTATGTATATTACCGAGTAATTTTTGGCATTTTATATAATACCTAAGTATTTTACAAAATACCGGATTATTCATGTTCCCGATAACATATATGTATATATGTTACCTGAAATATGTATTTATACATAAATATATATATATATATATATATATATAAATTATATAGGTTAGGTTACAAATGGATACATTTTTCTTCTTTCTCAGTTCAAAAACGTGCACACACAGACAATCACGAGTAAGTACGCGCGTTGAATATGTATCAAGTTTACTCGCCACGTATGTCTTGTGTAAAGTTTTTTTTCTTATTCGCTCAACGCACAGAAACTCGGCGTTTTCTGCATCCCTTTGAATTCGAAAGCGGTACACATAATGTTATTACCGCTTATGGTTGTATTCTATTCGCCGAACACATTGTACTCGACATCAATGCGCCAGATAGTTCTCAAAGTAAACGAGAAATTCTCGTGAAAATGATTACGTTTGGCGAAGGTACGAGTTAATTGTCGACCACCGCTAATGACCACGTGCAGCCGACACGTAAATTGTCACATCGTGTACTAAAACGTCTAAAACGGTAACACAGACGAGGAGTATTTAGTTGATCCGTTGTACGAGGCATCGTAACGTACCGTGGTAATGTAAGAAACGTACCGCCGGAGTTCTGGACGAAAACCGATAAATATTTAACATTTAACGGAAACCCCCGATTCATCTAAAATAACGATACACCTAACTAGATTCGTTTGAATCAAAACTAATTTTAAACTACTAACGATGTAGTGACCACAATGGTCATAGAGGAGACTATCGACGAGAGGTACACCTGTGTTCTACAAAGAAAATTAATTCGTCTTCCCGTGCAGTGCAACTGAATACTCTTAAAACTGTTATTGATAGTAACGAGTTTTGACAGCAACAAATCGCCGACGCTGTTAAAATGGAGTGTAATAAATCGGAGGGAAACGCGTTAATTTACGTTTGGTTGATAACGGTGTACATTGCGGTTTCGATGTATTTTTTTTTTTCTGCGAGAGCGATATCAATTATTGTGCTTTTTTGTCGACACGTTTCTGGCCACTCATAGCGACATCTCCGGTTCTACGTTCAGTCGCATGCGCTTCGACGACAACTTTTTTCCCCGTAAAACTATTCAATGAATTCCGGGCACTGCCGTTACTACACGGCCGCTAATACTTGAATTTTCTCGTTTAGAATTGACGTTGACACGTATGCGCAAAGCTCTTGCCGCAACAAAACACTTAAGGCGGTTGGAAGCATCGTATTTCACGTTTTAGACCTAAAAGCCTGACAAGATTACGCATATTTAAAATCATCATATTTCGATTCCGTAAAAAGGTTTGAACCTTTTTTTTAGGTTAATGTGAAAATATATTTGTTTAAAAATTTTCTTTAAATATTATTTGAGTTTCCTTTAGTGTCTTATTTTAACAATGTTAAACAGTTATTCTAAAATCGACTTCCGCATTGGAAAAAAGGTTGATCAACTCAAATGCTTTTACAGAATTGAAATCCGATCATTTGAAGGTTGACGTATTATTGTCAGGCTTTTAACAACGTATTCGCAATCAGCAGTCGGTCGGCGGGATCACGTCAAGGTCTGCACAGACACGGGTTGGCGATTTCAAGCGGCGTACCGCTACCGATACCCGATCGCTGCGCAACGCTTCGGTACAGGTGCAGGGACGGTGTAAAGGTAAGGCGATTCGGACGCGGTCGCCCGAGGCGCCGTTCTCGGGGAGGTGCCGAAACGAAAAATTTATAATTTTACCAATGTTCGGTACCAATTTCACGCGCATGTATCACGCACCTCAACACACGAACCCCGTCGCCCCGGACACCGCGATACGCGCGGTTACGAGCGTCTCGGTAGAGAGAGAGAGAGAGAGAGCGTCCGTCACCGGAACGAGAGCCGCCATCCGAGTTCGGCCATCCGCGGGTCGGTCTCGTACCCGTGTCCCCGCGCGCGCGCGCGCCGTGTCGAGCGGACGAGTTAATTGCGTGTAAAAGAATTAATACGCGCGCACCGGGGCCCGTTGCGCGGGAGAAGTCCCACGGTCAACCGCATTTCTGCGCGCAACATTATCGTGCCCGTACATGCCCCCCCCCGCGCACCCGCGCCACATGTAATCACTGACCGTGTCGCGGAATCGTAAAGTTTTCGGTGAACGCGCGCGTCTGCGCCTGCGCGCGCCGTACAGTTCTGACGCAGTCACCGGTCGAACAGAGCAATTAGACGCGGGCGCGGCCCACGTGTGATGTGTACGCGTAATAATTAATTCTGTCGCCCGCGCGTGTGTGCACGTACGGCGGCGCGCGCAATCCGTTTACGCGTTTAATACGTACGCAAGA
Source organism: Sipha maydis (assembly GCA_034509805.1). Classification (NCBI taxonomy): domain Eukaryota; kingdom Metazoa; phylum Arthropoda; class Insecta; order Hemiptera; family Aphididae; genus Sipha; species Sipha maydis. The sequence continues at coordinate 769 of JASXSY010003537.1, read as the reverse complement.
CATAATGACGTGCGCGCGCGCGCGCAGCGTTTTTCGGTCGTCTGCCACTCGGCCGGCACAATCGTATTTTTCGGTCGCGTCCGAGAACGCGTCGATCGCGACTCCGCGATCGTTCTCGACGTATACGTTTCGGATACGAGTAAAAATATTTACAAAACCGTTTTTGAATTTACATCGTACGCGACCGCGATTTATTGGCGGGCAACCAACGGATAAGCCCCCCGTCCCCCCGTCCCCGGGATACGTGCGTCGCATCAACGGTTTGTCGATTGCTCGAACACGCTAGTGTAATGTGCAGTACAGTTTTGTAAAATACGTAAAATACCCATCGTACCGTTTCCCTAACCCGATCCGCGTTGTACAAATCAACACCCTGTACGTGGAACGTACCTGTTATCTATACGAAACATATTATATACCTACTCGTCGTCATCGTCATATAATTATTCGTGTATAATGTTTTTTTTTTTTCCTTTTTTTTAATTGACCATTTCGAGACTTTATTACACGTCTCCGGCGTAATTCTCGCTCTCTCAAACACACACACACACACGCACGCACAATATCTGTACAGCAATACTGTATTGCGGGCAGCGGCAACGGCGCGTGTGCGCGCGACCATGAGTTTCGATCTAAAACGTGAGACTCGGCCGCCGTCGCCGCGATAATAACAACAATAATTTTTCGCTCCAACCGCGACGTCCTATATATTTCTCGTCTTGATTATTATTTTTCTATATTATACGTGTACGTGTATGTGGAAACGTGT
>JASXSY010003536.1:0-16900 GCA_034509805.1 Sipha maydis | reverse complement strand
GTTCAAAAAATGATGGCTGCTGCTCAAGAAATACCTGGTATATCTAGAGTATTATATGACCTAACACCAAAACCTCCTGGTACTACAGAATGGGAATAGAATGTATTACAATTATGTTTTGACATTTTGAAAATATACTTAAGGAATGTAAGTTTTGCTATCCTACTGTGTAAATAAGAATATTTAATACAATTGCTCATTGGTGATCATCTACAGTTATAACCAAAAAAAAACCATGTTATTTTTACTAATTTTTTTCTGAAATAGTTTTCAATTGAGTATTGTTTAACTATATTTATATTTAACTCCATTGAGCTATGTTTATTTTTGACAAGGCATTAAAAGTCTTGATTGTTGTTTATGTACTAAGTTATTATTAACATAAAATAAATCCTTTAAATATTATTTTTATTGTCAATGATGACCTTATTGTACTATTCATTAAAATGGAAATAGCAAGAGCCTTTTGTACAAAATGAAATTCTCAGTCTTAAGAATATTTTATTGTTGTACCAACATCTGATTAGTAAATATGTGTTATGCTAATTACATTTAAAAAATATATAATATAATTATTGTATTTATACGTATATATTTTTATTTACTATTACCAATGAAATGAAAGGATTTTAATCAGTTCTATCTCTTTTTTTTTCTTCTTTTTTTTTTTTGTTAATGTTTTAAAATTGTAATTATAAATAAAAAATTCTTTTAAAAAATATTTGCTTTAATTTTTTACCATTATGTTCCTTTAAACATTTTGTTTTGCTGTGCAATTAAATTAATTAATTAAACTTCACATGAACAATTACACATATTTAACAAAATATGAAAATTTGAAAGTGAGTCTTAATGTGTTATATGTCCACATGAATATTATATGCTATGTTTATACATTTTTGGTTTCTGTTTAATTTATAATTTAAAGAACCTATTATGTTATAGTTGTAACAAAAATATGTATAAAAATAATTACTCTAAACATTTTAAAATTATATTTTTTGTTTGTAATTTCTTATGTCATTACAAAAATAAATTCCATGTAAATTAATACATTTCATATACTTTTTATAAATTTTAAATTTCCTGTTTAGTTTTGAATTTATTTTTTTAAGTAATTATACTTGTTTTGATTAATACATACATTTATATGTGCAATGTTTCTTTTTGCTAAAATGATTTATTTAAATAAACATTAGACATTTTTTTAAAGAAATCGAGTTGATTTTTGTAGCCATTTATTGAAATGTACTTTCTACTTTCATTTTTGCATTATACAAATTTAACATAACTTCTTGAACATTTTTCAAAATATCAAAGTAACTTTGTTTCCAAGCCAAATGATTCTTAGTTTTTATTGATCTGGAAAATATAAATTGTTAAATAGAAATAATATTTATTAAATAGAAAATAATTTAATTTATAAGTTACTGGTAAAGTTTTCTTATGACTTCATAAGCATCTTCTGTTTTGTTATCCTTCACTAAATTGCACAAGTACTTTGAAACCATTATATTATCACATATCTTAGGTTCATTCTCAGTAACTACCCATTCTTCAATAAATTCTTTCATTTTATCAACATGAACATGTTGATATAGCTTAGAACTTTCTTCAGTCATTGTCAACTCCATTGATTCACTTTCATTTTCTGATGTTACAGAGTTATGAAGTTCATTATTTTTTAATTCATTTTCTATTTCTTTTCGCAAATCTGCAGGTAAAGCATCTAGAAATGAAGGGTCTACTTGTGACATTTTAATATTAACAATTGATGGATGTGGAATATTTGATGAAGATTGTGAAGTAGTTAATTGTTGGGTATAACCTGAATTTCCATCTTTGGGTTTAAAATAATTTAAAACAGTTTTTGGTTTATTACTATTTTCAACAGATTTTATTTCTGCATTTACTGAAGAGTTCTTGATTTTAGATTCACCTATTTTTGTTAATATTATTTTATCCTTATAAGTATTTTTATTAAAAGATACTTGATTATTTATTAGTTCATATTTTGATTTCATGTTCGATAAAAAGTTTTCAATACATCCAGTCTTTTCTTTAACAGAACGATTTTCTAATTTATTTATTTGTATTCCTATTCCACGTAATTCAGTTGGATCAATATCTAATTGAGTAATAATTTTATTGACAACTCTAAACAAAAAGTAGTTGATGAGAAAATAACTTATCTGTGTTATAACAAGTACTTACTGGAAAATTATTTTGGAACTTGATGTTGATTTAGTTAAAGAACTAGACTTGGTAATATGATCACAAAATCCATGACCTAAAAATTTTGCTGATTCTTTTGGTGCTTCTGAATTTCGAATCTTTGTAAAAAATTATACTTGTAAATATATTAAAAATGAATTAGTTATTTGTTATTTTATAAATACCATCAATTTTAATGTAATAGTTTTGCCAATCATTTCAACATCATCTAATCGTTTTTCAACTTCATCGCACAATTGTTTAATAAAATGTTCTGATACTTCTTTGTTCTCAAACCTAATACCATAATTTACCTCTGCAGAAATTGACTTTGGTCTATAGTCAAAGTTTAGTTTTCTGTCGTCCTTTCCACGACAATGTCTAAAATAAACATTTTTATAGAAATCATTTTTTAAATCAAGTACAATATGAAACTACTAGAAAAATAATACAATAATTATAACCAAAATTAATTGTTTAATAGAGAAAAAATTAGGTTTACTATATTCTTCAATTTATTTCTCATAACATGGATTTGATTACTAATCTATAGTATTTATATATAAATAAAAATTTATTTTAGATTTTAATTTACAAAAACCAGAGTAAAGTTAGATATATTTAGGTATAATTATGTATTGATAATCTAAATCCAAGCAATCATAATCTACACATTTTAAGGTAAGGTTTTTCTATACAATGCTTAGGTATGCTTTTTTTAGCTACAATTAATTTCTAGAAACATACTTGAACAATGAAAGTCCAGTTTTGTTTCCAAATTCACTTTGCAGTGTTTCCAGAGATAGTGAACTTAACTCTCCGCATGTGCTGACACCTAGTGTTGACAGTTTATGCCCCAAGGTTTTTCCAATACCTTAATTTAAGTGACATATTCAATCAGATTAAAATGTTAAATAATTAATTAATGGTAAACATGTTTTATTTTTAATTACCGGGAACATCAGAAACATTGATTTGTTTCATAAACTCCATAGTAATACCAGGTTCTAAATAAAACTGACCATCCGGTTTGGCCTTTTTAGTGGCTAATCTGGCAAGCAGACAATTTGAGCCAATACCAGTAGAACATGGGCATTGTGTTTTTTCCTTTATAATAATAATAATAATTAATAGGATTAATATTTTCTTGTAATAAAAAATAAATATTATATACCTTTATTTCTTTTCGTAGAAAAGTTGCTAATTCAAGTGGTGATGCTTTAGTAGTTTCCAGTATTTGTGTACAGTCTAAGTATAATTCATCACAGCTAACTGCTTCTACATCTAATGTATAGCTACATAATTAATGTAAGACAATATTAAATAACATTAGAAACTATTTCATTGGAGTAGTATAAATACATTTTTAATATAGCATTTTGATATCAAATTTTTTAATTCAAATTAAAAGTTAAGTTTTAAAGAAGTAAATATTTTAATTTCATAATTGGTATTATCATTCTAAAATATTTATAAAGACAATCATAAACAGTAATGTAATAGTTAATACATTTGGAATATCCATATTTTTTTAAAAAATAAAAATATTTTAAGAACTTTAATAAATATTCTAATAAACACCACTTATGAACAATTCAAAGTAACAAATTATAAGCTTTTCGAACCTTTTTTTTAGGATTTTCTAATTAATTTTAATTATTAACATATATTACATAAATATTTTTAAGATTTACAGCAATAGATCTTTAAAAAATACCTTTGATTAGGGTCCAGATTTATATTCAAATGCACATTTTTTCATATTTGAATAAAAATGTATAATAGTTGTATATTGTATGTTAAAATTTAACATTATTCATTAAAATAGTTAAAATTTAATTCAAAATAGATTTTATTCATGGCAACTATTTCATACATTTGTGATGTAATTTAGTACTGGTAATAAAAAACCCCTAAGTCTGTAAAAATACAGTTTATGAAATATACAACTATTATTACATATGTTACATGATACAATGTTATGCTAAGATATCGTCTATTTTTCATATAAAATATTAAAAATAAGTTAGAAAGCTGGGGGATAATTTTCACTGGTTCTAAACTTAAGAGTGAATTATTAAAAATTAATGAATATTTTAAATTGATCAAAATCAATAATAGTGATATAAATAAATATGATGAAAATAATGAATCGTTCGTTTTTCTTTTTTGCGTATTCAGTATTTGAATGCATAATGGATTTTTTTTGTATATAAATCTGGGCCCTATTTTAATTTTAATATAAGTGTTATAAATAAAAGTAGCTGATTAGTTTTCATTTTTAAGATATTACTCACTCGTTTAATATGTGTGTATATAAGGTATTAGCAACTTTTTTATATTGTTCAAAGTTATATGGTATTAATTTCAAACCAGGACACATCTTTAATGCTTGGCCTACCAACATACCATTTTTAACACCAACTCTTCTAGCTTCATAACTACAACAAGCAATCTCTGCCATTGAATCTGTTTCATTAATACCATCTCTTTTAGTTGATCTAAGTTGAACTTCTTGTATTACTTCTTTTTTTTCATTGTTATCATCATCACCTTTCCAACGTTTAACATACAAACCAAATTCGGCTTCTCGATCTACACCTTCTCTTTTCAAATATGAGTTACCTTTGGCATGTGTGACAGCTACAGGAAACCCTAGAAGTTCAGGTCTTTCAACTAAGCTAACAGATACAAAAAAACAATCCATATCTATGTGCATAACTATTTTTTCAGAATCAAGTTCCAAATCTTGGGATAAAATTTCTTTATTTTGTAGAATCCATTGCTTTAACCGTTGCCGTCCTGGATAATCAATTTTATTAATTTTTCGTGTATTATTGACCAAATGTTTAAAAGTTGTTGCCATAGTAGATATTAAGTGCAATCTGGAATTGTTATAGAATTCTGATAAAAATGTAGGTTCTGATGCATTTTTTGCACGAACTGGAAAATTTATTTTCGGCTGATCTGGTTGATCAATAAAAAGTAAATAATCTCTGTAATTTAATAGTTTTCCTTCTTTTATACTATCAGTTATCCACTCAGGTTTTACAATTGTATATTGTTTTAATAGTTTTAATTTAGCAGTAGGTAAATTACTTGATATCACATGAGTAGTAAGATTGGGTCTATGGTAATGATGATAGACACCTCCATTCTCCATCATAATAAGTTTTAGATCATCAGCAGAAGGTACTAAAATGCAAATGTATTTAAATTAGAGTATAATATAATTTTTCGTCAAATATTCAACATGAGAGAGAAATATTAATATTTATTATCAATGAACTCAAATAAATATTACACATGGTTATTGGCAGAGCAAAGTTAATCAGTTTTTGAAATTTGTTAAATTTATATAAATTTAAGAAGAACATTTGTTTTTAGTTTAAATTATTAATCAACATTTGAAAAATAGTAACATTTTGTAGTTTAAAGTTGGTTATTAAAAATTAAAAATTTAATTTTTACCATTTATTAAGTGGTAAGGAGGATAATATTTTGCTAATCTTACCTTTAAATATTTATAAGTAATTAATTGCAAGTTGGATATTTAAATTATGTACAATGCTTTAAGAAAATCTTTCGCTCAAGCATACAGTATATAAATTTAGTATTTACATTAAGAAAAACCAGAGCATTATAAGAAAAATAATTTTTTAAACAAGACTAAAATTATGTTACTGAAGTATTAGTAAATTTACATAAGTACTTAATCAACTATTAATATTTTTTATTTTTGGTGCTTTTTAAGATTAACTATGTATCAATCATAACATTGATTTTATAATTCTTTGGTATTAATAGAAACATTTACTATTTGAACACTTGATTAATTAGTTAATTGGCAAATAATATTAACTATGATAATTGTTTATTTATTTTAAGCATTCTGTTATTGCATTGTAATATTTGTTTTATAATAATTTATTCTTTCTATCTATACATACAAGTATATCCATTGACGAAAATTGAAATGCCTTTAAAAATTTGACTTTTAACACGGTTTTTGCTATTAGCCGCTTTGTCCATAAACTGCTGTTCAAGTTTAGTTTTTTTGGCTTCCATGTAACCACCCTAAAAAAGTAATTTATTAAATGATAGTTTTGAGCCGAGTACGTGCATTTTTTAATGCTACGAACCCATTCTTCAAATCCATTTTCATTTCGATTTCGTTTCATAATTTTATAACGCCACTCGAAGTGACGCGACAATGATTATACCAATAAAAAATATTATTAAACACAAATCAACGGAAAACAGAACAAGTATCATACGTTCAAGTTTATAAATTATGAAACATTTATAAAATATTTAGTTTAGAGACTACATTTTCGTATTAACAATATAAATCGTATTTTCTAATATCAGATCAGTAACCATGTGCCGCAATACTTATAGATAATAATATTAAAATGTTATCTATACATTTTACATGTGTCGCACGCTCGATGATCATTTTATTATCATCAGATTTATTATCAATATTTCAACTTTTCAAGTTGAAGCATGACGTAGTTTAAAAATCTTGAACTGTGCTCTTTTATGTTAATTCTGTTTCAAAATTTTTAACTGTCGTCAAATAATGTTTGCTAAGTACCATTCGACAAATTCTGACGTTATGTAAACAATGGGAAATCGCTTCAGGTATATATAATTTTTTTTTCTACTTGTTACATTTGAATAATGATTACCTATGAGTAAAAATTAGGTAACTGTTGGACCGTATTAAATAATCGAATTATGGAGCTATTGAATTAATGCACGTTGTTTGCGTAATCCTTTGCGCTTAGAGCATGATATAACAATGTGTATTTTATGTCTTTCCTTGCCATTTAGTACTCTGTTGTCTGAATTAAATTATATTTGTTATTTTTATGTTCTCTTTTGAATTCGTGCTCATTTTAAATATGTGCACAGTATCAAGTTCACAGTGTAAACTATTTGTTACATTTATCCAATTTTTTTATATCATTAAAAATGTATGTATAAATAATTCTTATTTTTTAAATGTATTATAAATATTTTTCATTATAGATATGCATGTATTTATTTTTTTCAGCCAAATAAATTATAAATAAGTAATTATATGATGGAAAAATAGCTAATATTTGATTTCCTTATTTCCTACAATTTCCTTTTAAAATATCTTGAAAATTATTTATTTATGTACATAACTTACTAGATATTGTATGAATGAATAACAGAATAATGTAATGGAAAAATTTTAATACATTTATTTTAAAATTATTTGATTTTACTATTTTCACATAATTTAAATCATTTACTATTTGTTATTGTTGCTGTTCCAGTTTACAAATCACTATACTATGCCCGTTGAACTGGTACATGTTTTAAAAAGGTATAATAGTGTTCATTATTTTATAATTACATTTCTTAGGTTGTACGTTTCATAAGCTCCAGTACATTCTTTATGCTAATCAAACTAATGTGTTTTGTGGTTTGTAAATATTTTTTATTATTTTTTGATATTAAATTCTAACCTCTGAAAATAACATTTATTATTGTATATAACAAAATATTTTATGAATATACCTAAATATGAGAACTAAGCTTTTCTTTGTTACAACTTGTATGGTTTAAAATTAATAAATTAATAGTTTATTCAGTCTCCAAAACTGTTGTTTTTAGATGTGCTGATGGATTCATTTTTCATGAATTATTGATTTTATTGTTAATACATACAATATTAACCTAGGTGCAGGTATGTTTTGACTATCATGTCATTACGCATCTGGCATAAGTTGATTTACGTTAATATATGATTGTCCTTATCTTACATCATTACAAATTATAAACTAAAATGAAAGAGTTATACACTGGTACATTGATACATGGTTCAATTAATTTTCTTACATACAACATAAAAAAATAAAATTAACCATTTCCCTAACAACAATTTTGTTGAGATTGTCGATAGTCATATCTGATCTGATATTTTGACAAAATCTTAACAACATTTCAGCTGTAAGACACCTATATCCATTTTGCTGTCATAATTTTTGTACTCTCTTGTAAAATGTGTGATCTTATGCTCCTATTCTTTTATTTGATTTGTTTTTAAGGTTTTGAGCCTACCCATTTCTACTACTACTACTATTATGTACATAAGATATATATCCCTTAAAACATCTTCGTTCATAATTTTTAGATTTTGCAATATATCTTTATTGTTTATTTTTTGTTAAAAAAAAATATTTAGTATTTATTAAATAATTATGAATTAAATTAAAATGGTTACCTTTTTCAAAAATTAGAAAATTAGAGTTTTATTGTACCAATATTTAAAGGAAAAGGAGACATACAAGAATGTGGGAACTATAGAGGAATAAAGCTCATGAGTCATAGTATGAAGATCTGGGAAAAGATTATAGAGAAGAGGATAAGTGAGACGTCGATATCAGAAAACCAGTTTGGTTTTATGCCAGGAAAATCGACAATGGAGCCATTATTTTGTGTTAGGCAATTAGTAGAGAAGTACAGAGAAAAGAATAAAAAACTATGCATGGTGTTTATAGATTTAGAAAAGGCGTATGACAGGGTGCCAAGGGAAGTTTTAAGGTGGGCATTAATGAGAAAAAATGTCCCAAAAATGTATGTTAATTTGATCCAGGATATGTATGAAGGGTCGAGTACTAGTGTCAAGAGTCGGTGTGGAGTATCAGAAGGTTTCAGTATAGGAGTAGGTGTGCACCAGGGGTCAGCTCTAAGCCCCTACCTGTTCTCAGTGGTAATGGATGAGGTTTCGAAGGAGATACCATGGTGTATGATGTTTCCGGATGATATAGTTCTGATAGGAGAAAACCTAGAAGTTGTCAATAATAGGTTAAATGAGTGGAGGTTAGCCCTCGAAGAAAAGGGATTGAGAATTAGTAGAAATAAAACTGAGTATATTGAGTATGATTTTGGACAAAGAGACCAAGAAGTTGAAGGAATGAGGAGACAACTGACTATAGATGGTGATGTGATAGGTGAAGTTGAGAGCTTTAAATATTTAGGATCTTTTGTTCAAAAGGACGGGGGCTTTGACATTGATGTAAAACATAGGATTAAGTGCGGGTGGATGAAATGGAGAGAAGCATCGGGCGTGTTATGTGATAAGAGAATTCCAATTAGGCTGAAAGGTAAATTTTATAAAAGTGTAGTGAGACCAACTATGCTGTATGGTTCAGAGTGTTGGGCGGTTAACAGGAGAATAGAACAAAGTATGAGTGTCGCGGAAATGAGAATGCTTAGATGGTTGAGTGGAGTGACAAGAGAAGATAGAATAAGGAATGAATACGTGAGAGGTAGTGTTGGTGTAGCGTCAATTGTGGACAAGATGAGAGAAAATAGGCTGAGATGGTTTGGGCATGTGATGAGGCGAGAGGAAACGAATGCAGTAAGAGTGGTTATGAAGATGGACGTTGAAGGGAAAAGAGGAAGAGGAAGACCAAAAAAGAGATGGTTGGAGACTTTGGAGAATGACATGAGGGCTGTCGGTGTGTGCAGAGGAGATGTGATTGACCGAGTAAAGTGGAGGTGTAGGATAAGGGTGGCCGACCCCAAATAGTTGGGAGGAAAGCGAAGTAGAAGAAGAAGAAGACCTTTTTCAAAAATTAATTTCAGAATTTTGATTTTGATTTTTAGAAAAAAAATAAAAATAGTAATATTTATGCTTATTTTGTTATTAAAAAAATTTATTATTATAATATTATTCTGAAAATAAAGATTGTAGAAACATGTTATTTGTTATACTATTATGTTATTGATGTGATACAAATTTTAGATTCTGAACGGAGTGATGGAATCTATTGGTTTTACAATGATGTGTGTGTTTTTTTTTTATTTTATTTTTTTTTTTGTGTCTGACGACACCTTTTTTGGCAGTAAAAATGCTTAGACTTGCTTATGTAGCAACTTTTCTGAAAGGAAAGTGAATGTAAATGGTACTTTGGCTAGTCTAAAATCCAACTTTTCAATACTTTTTAAAAAAATTACGAAAAAACGGGAAATTTTACGCAAAATCACGTCTTTACAAATTACATTTTTTTAAAATGCTTAACTCAAAAACCAAAAATCGCAACAACTTGAAATTTTCACCAAATCTTTATATTGACGTTTTCTATACATGTTTAAAACTCTTGAAAATTTAATACAAGGTTAAGAATAAGTTAAACTTATTGTAACTAAAAAATATCGGTCATCGGTTTACTCACATTTTTTTTATAAGCCCTTAATGCTCAAATTTGTATAAAATGTGTAAAAATCACGATAGTTTGCAAGTTCTTTTGTAGATTACAATTCATAAAATTTTTTCTGTTCATACTTAAAGTTTAAAATTTTAACACTAGGTTATCTATAAGCTATTCTTCAAAAATCTTTAAAAAAATTTCTACCAGACTTAGAGGAAAAAGTTTTATGACTGTTTGAAATTTAAATATTTACGAAATTGCATAAAATAGCGATTTATTCTCAAATGATTTTAAATATTTGTTATAATTTTTACCAGCTGTTAAGATTGGCATTTACTTTGTCATATTTTTTTCAAAATATTATATTGATTTTTAAGCCACTTATAGGCATTTAAAATATTCGATTTTTTTACATTTTTTTTTTTATAATCGGTGTTAAAAAAAAATTTGGCTCGTAAAAAATACTTGAAAATTTAATAGAAGATTCCACAGAAGTAGTTCTTATTGTCATTCAAAAATTATTAAAATCCATAGGCACAATTTTTTTTTTATAAGCGTTTGAACAGCGAATATTGACATAAAATTACATGTAAAATATAGTATAATGTATAATATTCTAGACTGACAAACTATGTCGCTGTATGCAACTGCTAACCCATCCTAATTGAAAAATATATTTATCGTTAAATATATATATATATATATATATATATATATATATATATATATATATATATATATATATAATAAATATATTTATAAATAGCAATGTATTATATCCTAGACAAACATATTAACTCCGTTCAGAATCGTTATTCGTATACAATGATATCTATCTTTGCATTCAAATTTAACAAATCCATTGTAATAATGACCTATCCTATAAACGAGGTGCACTCCACCCCCAACTGTACAGCAGAGCGAGGCCCATCCGGTTCTTTTTTATATTAATACTTAGAACCTCATTTTTGTAGCACAATGAAACTTCTATACAACATTTTCTGTTTAACAAATTATTTTTGATAACCATGATTGTCATTGTTAATCAATATGTAATTCTATTTAATGAATTTCTCTGTAATATGTAGTTTATTTGTTCTCCGTGAGACTTTGTTATATGGAAGTTTCATTGTATCATGTATTATATAATTGATTTATATTTATAAATGTAGTGATTAATATTATATAATAATGTATCACTTTTATAAATTTGCTAATAATTTACTCTATTTGTTAGTATTTTTGGAGTTTTGAAGATTTATTATTCTTCATTGTTGTAGGTATTTATTTTAGAATATTTATTGTAGGTACCTAAATATTTTTTAAATTTTAAATCAAAGCATATTTAGATTTTTTTGTTTTTGAAATTGAGTCTAATTTATTTTGAGTTGTTTTGCATAGCTACGTATTAAAATAATAGCAATTCAATAATAGAAAAAGAAAAAATTATATTTTTTGGAAAATTTAGTTTTATTATTCATTTTTACAGAGGTGAAGATACATCTTAAATTGCTTAGTTTGTCATAACTTCTTCAAATTGCATCTATAATAGCTATAATGCACTAACATATAGTAATTAGTAGTAACATTAATAACATAATTATAATATTAGTTAATATTAAAAGTGAATTATCTGATGAATAATTGTTTAATATTCTGTGATTTCAGATAAAGAGAATAACAGTTTCGGAAAAAAATAGTATCTTAAATCATGTGTTACTGTAAAACTTAAAACTTCATTACTATAGGTCTGAGTGAATATATAAATATATATATATATATATATATTTCACGCGTAAAAGAAAATGTCAACCGACAAGATGTATGCACTTGGTGAGGAATTTTGTAAATCGTTTTCGCTGAAAACTGGATGGGAACTACCAAACCATAATGATATGTTTACAAAACCTCAATGGAAATTAGATGATTTTCAAAATTTAAAAACTATTTTAAACAGTACTAAACAAAAATTGAACTTTTTCGATTTAGATCAATGGCATTCACACACAACTAAAATGAATCCAGCAGGCCTAGTGATAAATCATATTAGACATCACATACGTCCTGATTTTTTGACTCAGGCGTGGTGTAAATTCTATGAAATCGCTTATAGTTCGAATTTGATTCCACACAATGTAGTCGATAGAAATACCGTTTCTACCGTGCACTTGTGCGAAGCTCCTGGAGCTTTCGTGTCTTCGTTGAATCATTACATGGCCATAAATCATGAACGTTTGCGGTTAGAATGGTTGGCGATGACGTTGAATCCTTATCACGAGTCCAACGGGCATCCCGACATTGTTAGTGATGACCGATTAATACTGAACACGTTGGATAATTGGGAGTTCGGGCCGGACTACACGGGCGATATTTTCCAATCGGGATATTCCGAACATTTGTTCTGCATGGTGCTGAAGAAATTCAATAGAAACGCATGTTTGGTGACTGCCGACGGAAGCATCGACTGTTCGGACGATCCTGGAGAACAAGAAAACGTGGTGATGCGCCTGCACAATTACGAGACCATGGTAGCGCTCAATGTGTTGCAGGATGGCGGGTCGCTGGTGCTGAAAATGTTTACCGTGTTTGAGTGCAACACTATATGTAGAATGTATTTGCTATGTTGCTTGTTTAAATCGGTTGTCGTTAAGAAACCGATGACCAGTAAACCAGGTAATTCAGAAGTTTATGTGGTATGCACGGGATATTTGGGCAGAACGTTAGCTTTACCGTTCATACGGTTGTTCTTTTCGAATGTTCAGCAGAAGAACGCTATGTTCGTACTATCCCAAATCCCATGCGATTTCCGAGCAAGGTTGCTTGAATGTTCTACATATTTTTCAAATTTGCAAATTCAAGCCATTGAAAGCAATATCGACGCGTTGTTGCACAAGGAAGAACGTTATTGCGAAATGGAATTTTTACAGTGGTCCGTGTGTAGAGAGTTCATTATCCGGTACGGATTACGGCCAATCCGGTACAATCAAGAGTTGATGACGAGCTGTTTCAAGTCTAAAATCCGGATCAGTGGTAAAAGACGTGGTATGTCGTTTGCGGAAAAAATACGTCTCCGTCACTTGAACTTGGAACAGGAAGCAGATACGTTGTATCAAGAAGTTATGAAATGTGATGAATGGAAAACGCCGTGTTTCCGTGGTACAATCTGGGGCAATAGCAAACAGCTGAGCGTGCGTGTTTCGGACGTATATTATCGCTTAGGAAAACCGGTAACTGTCGTTAAGAGTTCGAAATTTTGCAGCGAATCACTGCTACATTATAGATTACGGGTTTTGTCGAAATTTCCTCGAGTCGAGAACGCAATCGATATGAATTCTCGTAATTTTTACTATAGGTTTAAGCTCGAGCGTCCTGATCTGACCGTTTGCGATTTGACTGAAATATGTGCCCAACATCGAATGGACAGTGTCGCTCAACAATATAATTGTTTGAAAGCTATGCTCGTGGCATTGCAGCAGGTTAAAAGTGATTTCCTGCTAATCGGTTATCCATTGTACACTCAAATGTCCGTTGCTTGTTTTTTTGCGGTAGCTAGTATGTTTGAAACGTATGGTCTGCTGAAACCTGACCATCAGTATGGTCATGCTTTTGTGTTCTTGAAATATAAAAAGCACGACGGTTGGTTCAATGCGTTGAGCAAAGCAAATGATTTCTTGTTACCTTCAGCTAATAAAGATTTAGCCTTAGTTTCGTGGGTACCGATTAGGGTACTATTAGAACAAAAAAATTACGCGGATATAGTGAACGTCAATAATTTGTGTATTATACATGAGATTGAACCTATTTTATCTTCATTTTTAAATTCCGTTTCCTAATACTATTTATTTGCAATGAATACGTTGTTATCCTCGTTTAATCTTTAGTTCATTCATGTTCACTATAGCTCTTACTGTTTTTGAGCCCTACTTATGAGTGTTTTAATTTATAATAGATATTTTGCTTTATTTCAATTATTTTTTTATGAATCAATAATAATTTTACAAAAATAATATTAAAAATATTATTATATTATTGCTATGGTAAAGTAGAGGGTAGGTAGAGGGAGCTAAACATTTATTCGATAGATAATTATGGTAATTAATAAATTGATAGTTTTCTTGAATTCTATGGTAAATGTTATTTTATGTTTAGATATTATTTTATAATAAAAATCTATGAAAAAAAAAATAAAAAATAAAGTATCAAAAAGACTGAATACATTACATCTAAATCACTTATTAAAATTGGCTTAGTCTGAAATTGTGGATTGTAAATATATAGTCATGTATACTATGAGAAAAGGATAATATCATAAAAGATTTTTTAGTATAATTTATATAACATTTATTATTGTTTTTCTTGGTATATTTTTATAGTTAAAATAAAAATAATATTTAATTGTATTTAAGATATGAGATTTAACACATTTACAAGTTATATTTTAATATTTTGTTAAAATTTAAAGAGTACTTTCTTCGTTTTTATTAACTTTAGGGTCATATAAGTGTTTTGCTTTATTTGGTCTCTCTCTGAAAATTATCTTGATAGTATAAACATTGTTGTGTAAAGTGTAATTATTGAGTTATATTAGGTCATATAGTTTTATAAATTGTAATTGGGCTTTAATATAATATTGAATTGTATAATTGTATGTAAAATGTACATAGTATTTTTAGGTTGCATGAAAAAAATGTAGGTTAAAGAATTATAATAATTTGTATATTTATTAATAAAAAGTTATAGACTGTATTTTTGTGGTTATTATAAAAGTATTATTCATTTAAGGATATTTTATTTATAATTGTTTTTATTATTATTATTATTATTCTACTAGACCAGTGGTTTTTAACCTGTAGTCCGTGGCCCCCTGGAGGTCTGTGGCAGCCCTTACACCTAACATAAGTCAATATGTGATATGAGTGCATTATTACAATATTTTTTAATTATTATTATTTTTTTTTTCCATATAAAATATGTTACATTGCAAGTGATAAACCTATTTTATCTTTATTACACCAATGAAAATGGAATTCGATACAATTAAGTATCTAAACCAAATCATTTTATTATTAATATTTATTTATCATTTTTTCTTATTCATACAAATGTGTACAACCGTACATCAGCTTAGTCGGCAGTCGTATATTTACTACCAATAAGTGCAGTTGATCAGTTTTATAACTATGTAATTTACAATTAATATTTAATATTTTTTCAAATTATTTTAAAGACATTGAAGTTAAAATAGAACGTTGGCTAAATTTAAAAAGGAAGAATTTTGACGTTGATGATGAAAAGACTCCGTGTATGTAAAAAGAAAAGTCAGCAAAACTTCGTAAGTATGATAGTATTTATTTATCAATGGGTTTCACGTGCAATGAATCTGAAGGAGAACCAAAACCTCAATCTGTGATATGTTTTGAGGTATTATTAAACGAGGTTTTAAAACTACCAAAATTAAAAACGACACCTTGAAACTAAGCATAAAGAACATGTCACAAAATCCATTGATTTTTTTAAAAATAAAGAGCAAGAATTGAGAAAAATATGAAATTTATCAAAAAAACTGCATTTGATTGTATAAATGAAAATGCCGTTTGCAGTTTCTTTACTTATTGGGAAATCAGGGAAACCACACACGATTGCAGAAAACTTGATATTATCTGCTGCGAAAGAAATGATCGGCGAAGAAGCTGCAAATAGCTTAAATAAAACTGCATTGTCAAATGATACAATAAAAAACGAATTAATAGTTTATCAAGAAATATTAAAAAACAGTTGTTGAGAAGAATTTATAAAACTGATTAATTTAATTGAATTTAATAAAAATAATTATAAATGTGTATAGTTTGTTATGTTTACTTCTATAATATACTTCTAATTCGAAATAATTATTATAATATTGATATTATGATAACATGAGATATTTTGTATAAAAAAGTATTTCAATAAAAAATTGTCATCGGGGGTCCATGTTCTACAAAATGTTAAGAACCGCTATATAACCTACAATATAATGTCGCTAAAGTACCTCTATCTTCAGTTTTAATTATATCTATTAATTTTAATATATTGAACGAAATGACTTTTGTTTGTCTTGTAGGTTATTAAAAATACAAAATTTAATTAGAAAATAAGTTCTTATAGGATTAATAATTAAATTTTTTTTATATACCTATGTTTGTTAATTTTTTTTCTATAGAAACTGAAATAATAAGGTTAGTTGTTAACTCTGTAAACAATGATACAAAGTAATTAATTTAATTGATTTATAAAAAATTGAAATTTGATTATAATAGTATATGCTAGACAGAAAGGGGAAAACATTTAACTAATCTATAGACGAAAAAATGCCTAAGTATGCAGTATAACATTTGACACTTGTGAATTTGGTTTAAAATGAATCATCGACATTTGAAATCTTGGTTCCTTGTAGAAACAGATGCATATAATTTATATGATCTCAGGATTTACACCTTAGAACTTGTAATAAG
>JASXSY010003535.1:0-12425 GCA_034509805.1 Sipha maydis | reverse complement strand
AAATTGAAACATCCCCTAGCTAACAGACACTTTCAAATAATGAATGCTTTTTCGAGAATAAACCTCAAAATTTCTACAAACTTAGTACTCTGAATAGCGGACCAAATTTTAGATACCTATAGTATGGTATTTAGAGGATTCACTATACATATTTATAGGTATTAATACCTATACTATCAATAATATAAGTTAAACTTAAACTTAAAATAAACTTCCAGGAGAAGTATTAACTGGGAGTATTTAGATGTTGAAAAAAGTGATTGAACAACTTCTTACAGAAGTTACTAAAAAGAGTCATAATATGCACCCATGTGAAGTTATGTTTGCTCACATAAAATTCCTATTGAAGTTAATATGCGATGACCTATTGAAGGTAAATTATAACTTCGCGCAACCAGGCGTTAGCATTGCTATGGACATCTAAGAAATGTAACTAGAACTTTTTTGTAACTTCGCAGTTCAAAATGTGATGTCTTGGTGATATACCGGCAATGATATTTTGTACAGTGGGTAATTATTATGTTTCCATTTTTTACGGAGCTGATAGTTTCTCCACAGTATACGTCCTTTATTAATTCCTGTTTCTCGACTAAAACATTATTATTTTCCGCGAATTTATTTGCATTTGGTATAGAAATTATTGTTTCTGATCTTGCATTTAATATATAACAATTTTTTATTACCGAATTTATATCAGGTTGATCAATTATTAATGTGTTATTTGCAATATCTATCACTGCCACATTATCGTGTAAAAATGAGTGACCTATTATTCCGTGTTTTATTAAAGTTACTTTTGAGTTTACGACATGGAAACTGATTATAAATTCATTATTTTTAATTTCAATTGGTAGAGTAACTATTCCTATTGTTCGTATTAATTCGTCACTTATTCCGCGTATTATAGTTTTCTTTGTTTAGTCTACGATTAAATCTCCTTTCAAATAATTAATTTTTATAATATTAATATCGCTACATGTATCTAATAATAATTCTAGTTCTTTAAATTTAGCGGCGATTGATGTACATTTTATGTGATTGTTAATTATTGCTGATTTGATGTGAAAACATCGTCGTAAGTTTCCTCCGCGGTTGTTATTTGATTGACGGTACGAGGTCCGCGCGCCTCGTCTGAACGCCTGTTTCCCGAGTTAAGATTGTTGCGTTCATTACTTCGTTTTTTATAACACTCTGAAATTTCGTGTCCCGTTTTATTGCAGTAGCTACATGTTATATTTCGCGTATTATAATTATTTGAATTGTAATTAGTTGGTGGTCGCGTATAATTATTTGACTGGTAGTTATTTGGTCGATTAAAATTATTACGATTGTTAGAAGGTGGTCGATTGTTAGAGTTATTATAATTATTATCCGGTATTCTTTGATTTGAACGTTGGACTGGTTGCGATCTGCATTGACTAGCAAAGTGTCGTCCATTACATTTATAACATATTATTGGTATTTTATTAAAGTTGTAATTATAACTATTTCTATATCGATTATTTTGTTGGGGTTGAATATTATTACTCCCGTTATTATAATTATTACAATAATTAGTGTTCAATAAGTTTCGCGTTTCTTTTTCGGCGTTAAATTCTAACTTTTCCGTATTAGCTATGTTTTTAGCTTCTTCTATAGTTTTAGGATCTCTTGATTTTACTATAAGTTTTATTGGTTTTATTAATCCTTTTATGTATAAACCTAATGTCTGCTCTTTTAATTGAGGTTGAATAATTTTAACTTCATTCTTAGGTTTATCAAATGTATAAATATTACATAATTTATAGTATAGTTGTTTAATTCTCTCTGTATAAGAGTTAACCGTTTCCCCAAGATTCATTTTTATGGAGTTTATTTGTAATTGCAAAGAAGATGCTGAATATTGTGATTCAAATGCTTCGCTTAAATATTTTTTTATGCATACCCATTTAGTAGTATCTTTATATTTTATTACATCTAAAGCTTTTCCCGATAATTTAGTAGTTATATATCGTATTAAACGTGGTACATTTTCTCTATCCACTGAATTTACTGCAATATCGCATGCGTTTATAAATTGATAAACGTCTGTTTCCCCCGAACATGTGGATATTAATTTAAATGCCTCCTCTAAACGTAGAATGATTTCAGTTGATGGTTGTGGCATTTTAATTTTGGGTTTTGACTCGAATGTTAACTGTGTGTGTTCAGTATTACTTTTACTTCGAGTATTTATTTGGTAATTGGGGCTGAGAATTTTTAATTCATTTAATTCTTTTCAATATTTTCAATTCGATTTTCTCTTTTGAGACTAGTTTCTTTTTTATCAATAGGGTTCCCTTTTTTCGCTAGAGTAGCTAATTCTAACGGAGACGTACCAGTTTGCCCATCAGTATTCATAAAATATTTTTATTTATTTAATTTTTTTTTTTTTTAAGTAAAATAAATATTTAAATTTTAACACACAATTATAATATATAGCCAATTAATATAATATTTAAAATTGATCAACAATAATAATATTTCCCTTATAATTACCTTTATATAATATTCAATAATATGTTTTCGTATAACAATAATAAATCTCAGTATAATTCTCAATATAATAATTCTCAATATAATTCTCAATATTATAATTTTCAATAATAATTCTTAATATGATTCTCAATATAATAATTTTCAATAATAATTCTCAAAAGTCTCTAATAATTTTTTTCTAACACCCACTTATTTGTTCTTAAAGTTAGTCATATTTACGTGGAAATTATGCTTGGTGGTGACATAAATGCTGGTTTTGATTTCTGGTGTCGTCTTCTTGGAGTTGGAGAAAAAGTGATCAGTTTTCTCTCGCGGTGATTAGGTTGAATTGTCTTTTCGAAGTCTGTTCCACAGTGCCAAATTATGTAGCGTGCCTCGAGTGGATTGAGGGCGCTACGATAATGTTATGTTTGAATTATTCTTCTAAGTGTTTGAATGGGAAATAAGTTCAATAATTAAATATAATAAAATAATTTGATGATATATTTTACAGTTAGAAACATCAGCAAAGTAATAACAATGTAAATATGACTGTCGTAAGCATGGTGTTGGTACTAGATGGCTGGATACGTATGAAATCATTGTAGATCCAGGGCCCTTTTATATGTTGGTGGATAGCGTGATCGGTGACATTTCCGTAATTACTCCCTTAGGTGTGGCACATCCCTGACCTCGATCATGTTGTTATGCAATGTTCGTGGTTATGGTTTACATATTTCACAATTTGGTAATTGTCATGGGACACGTATTACAATTATTTAGTGATATTACAATCTGCGCGTGCTTATTTTAATGATACATATTCGTGTTAGAACTACGTTATAATTTTACATAGATGTGACATGAGGTTAAGAAAATTATTTATTTTGAAAATATGTCAAATGGCGCTATAATTGAAATTTATACAAAAAATGATAAATGTGAATCGTATAAATTATTTGAATAATTAATTCTAAAAATGTTTAATGGTCGACATTAATTAATAATGTATAAATTTGTTTAGTTATAAACTGCAAAGAGACGTGGAGGAATTTACGCATTGTATTTACAAGAAATATTACTAAAAAAAGTGGATCAGCTGCAAAAAAAAAATACAACCTTACAGACAAGATGCAGTTTATAAGACCTTATCTGAACTTGAAAAACGGAAATTCACTACCGGAAAATTTACCTTCTCTTACACATGACAATGACAACGATCAAGGCGCATAATCTTATCAAGACAACTACAATAATACAGATTTATGCAATAAGATAACAATAACCGAAGAAATTCCTTCAACAAGTAAAAATAATATTGTAGAAAATAAAGTTGTTGACATTGAACCGCCCTTGAAAAAGAAGAAAAATTCAAATAATATCACTAGTGTAGATGAATGTGTAATAGATTATATTAAGGCTAAACAACGTACTTCAGAGGAAAATCCAAAAAAAATTTTTTGTTATGTTTACTTCCAGATTTGAATGAAATGAATAATACACAATTTAGAAAATTTCGTACTCAGGTGAATGTTTTGATTGATGATATTTTAAAAACTACTCAGGATATTAGTCATGGTAACAACACAAGCTTGTCCTCTACACCTCTTAAATCATGGGTTAGTAAATCCTCATCAGGACTTGATTATGTACCGTTGAATCAAGCTTCATCATCAGAAACAACATTGATAAATAATTTGACTAACGTGGATAATTCGAATACGATGAATCAAGGATACTACATCCCTGATACCTGAATGATGTATACATTATCATTTTTTTATACTCATATTTATAAAACTGACAAAGCATACTTAAAACATACTTATATAGTTATATATTTAAATACTTGTTGTATAATTTTTTTAATAATTAAATCATAATGAAAAATTAAAATTATAATATAGAAATTACTTTTCAAACAATAAATTAGTTGTAATGTATGTAATTACCGTATTGTAATTAAAATTCTTTCTTCTACTGGTACTGCAATCCTGAAGTTTATATCTTTTTTGAAGATTTTTGGACTAACTATATGTACTAAATTATCAAAATTACTTTTACTCATGCGGTAAAATGTTTTAAATTTATCTGTATCGCTATGTAATTCATTTGCAACAACACTAGTACTAGAACATATATTAGATACATTCATCGGATGTACCCAATACCGACGTTATTTTACATTTTAGATTCTGAATGGAGTGATGGAATCTATTGATTTTACAATGATGTGTGTTTTTTTAAATTCTGAACGGAGTGATGGAATCTATTGTTTTTACAATGATGTGTGTTTTTTTTTTTTTATTTTTTTTTTTTTTGAGTCTGACAACACCTTTTTTGGCAGTAAAAATGCTTTGATATGCTTATGTAGCAACTTTTCTGAAAGGAATGTGAACCTAGTTGGTACTTTGGGGGGTCAAAAGTAAAAAATTTTCAATATTTTTTAAATGCAACGGGAAAAGCCCTAAAAAATTAAGGGAAAAACGGAAGTTTTTACGCAAAACCAGTTTTCGACAAAATCAAATTTTTTATTTTGCTATAACTCAAAAACTAATCGATGTAAATACTTGAAATTTTCACCAAATGTTAAGATTAGCGTTCTCTATACACCGTTCAATTTTCAAAGTATTTTGATTTTTATTGAGCTATTTATAGACAATTGAAATTTTCAATTTTTTTAATATTTTTTTTTTAAAATAACGATAAAATTTTTTTGGATGCCCAGAAAATCTTGAAAATTTAATACAAGGTTTCTTATAAGTTGTTCCTTAACTGATAAAAAAAAATCTAAAATCGTAAGTGACAATTCTTTTTTATAAGTGCTCAAAGTTCCAATTTATACGAAATATGTAAAAATTGCGAAAATATGCAAGTTATTTTGTAGATAAAAATTCATAAAATTATTTCTGTTCATACTTAAGGTTCAAAATTTTTACACTAGGTTATCTATAAGCTACTCTAGTAAAATCTTTAAAAAAATTTCTTCCGGACTTTGAGGAAAAAATTTTATGACTGTTTGAAATTAAAATATTTACGAAATTGCATAAAATAGCGATTTATTCTCAAACGATTTTAAATATTTGTTATCATTCAAAAAGTATAAGTCGCAGATATTTGAAATTTCCACCAGCTATTAAGATTAGCATTTCCTTTATGTTATATATTTTTTCAAAATATTATATTGATTTTTAAGCCACTTATAGGCATTTGAAATATTCGATTGTTTTATATTTTATTTTTATAATCGTCGAAATTTGGCTCCTACAAAATACTTGAAAATTTAATAGAAGATTCCACAGAAGTAGTTCTTTATGTCATTCAAAAATTATTATAATCCATAGGAACAATTTTTTTTTATAAGCGTTTGAACAGCGAATATTGACATAAAATTACATGTAAAATATAATATAATGCATAATATTCTAGACTGACAAATAGTATCGGTTTTTTTAAAATGCTCTTACTCAAAAACGAAAAAACCGCAACAACTTGAAATTTTCACCAAATCTTTATATTGACGTTTTCTATACATAGTTAAGTTTTTAAAGTATTTATAGACAATTTAAATTTAAATTTGTTTATAAACAATCTCGCTTATAGGATAGGTCATAATTATAATGGATTTGTTAAATTTGAATGCAATGATAGATATCATTGTATACGAATAACGATTCTGAACGGAGTTCATATTTTTGTCTAGGATATAATACATTGTTATTTATAAACATTGTAAAAAATTATTTTATTTTGAAACGATAAATATATTTTTCAATTAGTCTAAAACATTCTACATTATATTATATTTTACAAGTAATTTTATGTCAATATTCGCTGTTCAAACGCTTGTAAAAAAAAATTGTGCCTATGGATTTTAATAATTTTTGAATGACATTAAGAACTACTTCTGTGGAATCTTCTATTAAATTTTCAAATATTTTGTAGGATCCAAATTTTTTTTATCACCAATTATAAAAAAAATGTAAAAAATTCGAATATTTTAAATGCTTATAAGTGGCTTAAAAATCAATATAATATTTTGAAAAAAATATGACATAAAGGAAATGCCAATATTAACAGCTGGCAGAAATTTCAAAAATCTGCGACTTATACTTTTAGAATTATAACAAATATTTAAAATCGTTTGAGAATAAACGCTTTTTTATGCAATTTCGTAAATATTTAAATTTCAAACAGTCATAAAAATTTTTCCTCATAGTACGGTAAAAATTTTTTTAGAGATTTTTGAAGAGTAGCTTATAGATAACCTAGTGTTAAAATTTTGAACCTAATGTATGAACAGAAAAAATTTTATGAATTTTTATCTCCAAATAACTTGCAAATTATCGTGATTTTTACACATTTTATACAAATTTGAGCATTAAGGGCTTATAAAAAAAATTTGAGTTAACCGATCACCGATATTTTTTAGTTACGATAAGTTTAACTTATTATAAACCTAGTGTTAAATTTTCAAGAGTTTTCGCTCAACCAATTAAATTTAATAGATGTTTAAAAACAAAAATTTTACAAAAATTGAAAATTTAAATTGTCTATAAATAAGTCAAAATATGTCAAAATACTTTGAAAACTTAACCATGTATAGAAAACGTCAATATAAAGATTTGGTGATAATTTAAAGTTTTTCGTTTTTGAGTTAGAGCATTTAAAAAAAAAAACGGTATCTCTGTCAGTCTATAATATTATACATTAAATTATATTTTACAAGTAATTTTATGTCAATATTCGCTGTTCAAACGCTTATAAAAAAAAATTGTGCCTATGGATTTTAGATTTTTTTTTATCAGTTAAGGAACAACTTATAAGAAACCTTGTATTAAATTTTCAAGATTTTCTGGGCAGCCAAAAAAATTTTATCGTTATTAAAAAAAAAAAATACTTGAAAAAATGAAAATTTCAATTGTCTATAAATAGCTTAATAAAAGTCAAAATACTTCGAAGAGAACTCTAATCTTAACATTTGGTGAAAATTTCAAGTATTTATATCGATTAGTTTTTGAGTTATAGCAAAATAAAAAATTTGATTATGTCGAAAACTGGTTTTGCGTAAAAACTCCCGTTTTTCCCAAATTTTTTTATGGTTTTTCCCGTCGCATTTAAAAAATATTGGAAATTTTTTACTTTTGACCCCCTCATAGTACCAAATAGATTCACTTTTCTTTCAGAAAAGTTGCTACATAAGGCAATCGAAGCAATTTTACTGCCCCAAATCGTGTCGAAAGACACAAAAAAAAAACACACATCATTGTAAAATCAATACATTCTTCACTCCGTTCAGAATCTAAAATTCATAATTAAAAAATTTTAAAATAAATATCATTTTTTCAACTCATTTCAAACATTAATAAACATACAATATTAAGTATTTTTTTTTGAAATGAATTTGAAGATTACAAATCATTCTCTAACTTAATAATAAAAAAATCTTAGATTAGAAAAATAACAATACATTTCTGTCTTTTTTTTTTAACAAATTTCAAACATTTTGAAAATAAACATATTATATAAAGAGTTATTTTTTTTAAAATGAACTTCATAAGAAGATTGTCATCTTGTCAGTTATTATTTGTGTAATAGGTAAATGATATACAGAAAAATTTAAAAATGAAAATATAAAAACATTTTAAATTTTCAAATTTTATTTTTATTCTATTTAAATTTTACAAGATTTTTATCTAGATAAAGATAAAGGTAACTGAGTATAAATTTATCTAGATAAGATAAAATATAAATAATTTTTATAATCATAATTCGTTTATTCTATAGTTTCATTGTTTAAGTGTCTTCAATTTACAGATCAACATGAAACTAGTTTCTGAAACCGATTGCATATAAAAAGTTTCGTGTTTATAATTTCTCTGGTATGCAACCTTACTTAAAATACAATAGTAATTAATAATTACGGTTGATTTAATTTATAGGTAGGTACAATATACATGCTAAAAAGTATTGAGTTCGAATTCGAGATAGAAAAAATAATTTAAAGTTCGGTTCGATTTTAAATATCAGGGTTCGACCAATTACTACTGAATAATTAAGTGAACGATCAGCCAAACACAGTATTGGAACATAAATGCTAAGTTATAATTTTCGTCGTACAATGATTGTTACCTGACCTGAATTATTATTTTTATTACATTTACATTTAAAAGATTATAACCTTCTTAAAAAAAAAAAATATTTATAAAATCATATACAATCGAATTCTTATAAATGTATTTATATTTTCAATCCTTAAAATGTTTATACTTCGTATAATAAGCTTCAAAAAATGTTATGTTTTACAGAAAATGGACCACCTCACAATCATGAATTGGATTCGCCTAAATCGTATTGGGTTTAGTATTTTGAATAAAATAGTAGTCACTGGTCAATACCCGACTCCAATATGGATATTTTTGAAATCATTACTACGAGATAAGTGGGTTTATTGATTTTATTTTTTTTTTGCTTATTAGATATATACTGTTTTCAGAATCACATTTGTCGTACAATCATAGGCATGTGCATGGGGTAT
This sequence comes from Sipha maydis, assembly GCA_034509805.1. Classification (NCBI taxonomy): domain Eukaryota; kingdom Metazoa; phylum Arthropoda; class Insecta; order Hemiptera; family Aphididae; genus Sipha; species Sipha maydis. Next base: position 3,391 of record JASXSY010003535.1, on the reverse strand, counting down.
GCCGAGTGTCCCCCCCTTCGAAAATATGGTAAATGGGGTTCTACAATTGAAGTCTAAGAGTAAGAAGCCCATATTTTATCCAACGTTCACTGCCGCCGCCGATCCGTGATCGTCACTAGCACTCGTATTTAGAAATGTTTATAAATAATGCGGCCATAGAGATACTGCTTCAATATTTAACATGGTCATTCAGAAAGTATTAATAAACAATGCGTCCCAGTTGGTTTTTTGATTCCCGTGTATTTTCGTTAAGTTTTATTGAAAATAACTACAGTACTCTTGCGATTTGCACACTGTTGTTTTTCTAGACATATTATTAATTTTATTATTCGTATTTTATAATTTAGTATCTATTTATTTTGTTATAATAACATGGACCTTCCTGCTGGTCTATCAAGAGTTGATCGCTCTCGAAGTCCCATCAAAAGTATGAAAACACACATATTATCAGATTCCGAGCTACTTGATATTTTGGAAAACGATAAATGTATTTATTTTATAAAACAATAAATATTAATTAAAATATTTCATAACTTATTTCATATCAATCAAAATTTAAAAAAAAAGTCGTTATAACACCTATGAAACTAAGTATTAGAATATACGACAATCCGTGATCGGCGCCGGCCATTGCCTATATCAATGAAGCCAATACCCGACGCCGATCACCGATCGGCACACGTAATATGTTGTCAACAGTTACGCGGCGTGTGGCGCTAGACTAGGAATGTACGTACCGAAGTGAACGTGTTAAATAAAATGTAATTTATTTTAAAATATTTGGTAAAAAATAAATGATGTTTCAAAATAGAAAATAATAAAACTAAATGTTCTACATTTTCCTGTAAAAACCTAATATGATAATATAACAGTCACAATTTTCTACAAAAATACAAATCATAAATAATTGAAGCTATCTGTGAAAAATACACAAGTTTCAAGGGAAACAATCATTGAGCCTAATTGACCACAATATCAAATAATAAATTAAAGTCATGTTTATTTAATTTTTTATTTATTATAATTTATCAAATATACCTACATATTTTGTTAAGATAGGTCCAAAAAGTATTGTAAACACCCTCTGAAATACATGTCTTCGCACGTCTATGCATAGAACAGATATAAGAATACAACATTGAGTTGTGAGCTTCATATTACACACTGCTAAATCACTTTATAAAACTATAAAATCTAAGGTTTTTATAATATTATCTTGATTCAATACGACACATGTGATTTCTGAATACTGCTATAGACTGTTATATCATTTTAATTGTACTAATTGTAAAAAAATTGTATTTTTCAGAACTACTGTCAGATATTACGTATTTTCTATCATCAGCAAAATGGAAGAACCCATTGCAATGTATTATGATAAAAAAAATATACTAAATGGGGTAAGAACATTTTTACGATGAAACTATGTAGAAACGTAATTTTAAACGTGTTTTTAGCAGTATAGCATTTCGAATCTCAATATTCAATACCTAACAAAAATCATTCGTTTGCGTTTTCGCGTAATACCCCCATAAAACGTTTGATAATAATATTATATAGGCGTGTGGTGCATAGGGGCTAGCAAGAAATGGTATCGTCGCCAGCGATATTGACAACACGAGAAGATTGACTTAGACAGTGCGATTAAAATCCAAAAATTAAAAATGTTACGAAATATATTGTAATTAAATTATTAGATTGTGGTGGCATTATTTAGCAGTTTTTTTTTAGCAGTTTAGCCGCGCGCGGTCGCGGTTTAAATCCGCGACGAATAACCGCCCAAAATTAAACATGGGTTATTCAATTGGCATATTCATACGGGCAAAACCGCCGCTGGTCTACGCTAACGATCGCCTGTGTCCGCTCTTGTTTAAATTTCCGGCGGTCGACCGCTAACGCTCGCTAAAATTAAACTGTGTATTACCGGCGGACCACGGACGTGGTTATGATTGAACGGGTTAATTTTATTTAAAAAATCATGATTGAAGTTTGGCTTATTCTAGTGATGTGCCCAGAACCATTTTTCTGGGCTACCGAAGCTAGGTTCAAAATAATTTTATTCAACCATCTATTATTTTAAGTCCTAGCAACTTGGTACTTACCTACAAATGTGGATGAGCGCAGGCCAGCCCCCTGTAGACCTGAACGCGGCCTTCTTGCGGCCTATTCAAATTAATTGGATGTACCCAATAACAACTTTTCGGTCATTTTGGTTTTTGCTTTTGATGTCGTTTGTGTAGAGCGTATGCTACAGCCACGGCTTCCACATCATCCAATAATTGTAAGTCCATTTTAAGTGCTATACAAAGTTACAAATAGCTTTAAAAACAAGTGTTTTTACTCTTTACTCTTTACTTGAAACTATTGACTCGTTCAATCGATCATGCTATTCAAAATATTGGCGCCAAAAAAAAAAGGCTGAAAACCGCAGTAAAACCGCCTACGTATGTAAGCAATCCGTGCGAGCGGTTTCTATGCCGCGGGATCCGCTGCTGATTTAAACCGCGACCGCGTGCGGCTAAACGGCTCCGTGTGTAGTCAGCTTGTAACTAATACATAAATTTTTTTTTTTCTGTAAATAGAAGAAACCGTCTTACTTTACGTTATCAACCATATTAAATTATTTATTTATTGTATAGTTATTTTATTTTGTTTGATTGTTTACAGAAAATAGAGAAACTTTTATCCAATATGTTTAAAAAGGAAGCAATCAAAAAACACTAACTTTAAATATAACTCTATTCTATGAGTAGTTTAAATAACAGGTCAAACGGTAATGAATTAAATGAGAGTAGTTATAATTTTACAAGACTTAAGATCTAAGTGAGTAGAAAGAAAATTGTTTTTTATTGTTTTATTCAACGTACAGTTTTTGAGCGTCAAAACCAAAATCAATTATGAAATTTAAGATGTATTTTAAATTGTCTTTAGATATAAAATTAAAATGGAATACATTTTTTTTACATTTTTTTTTTTTTTTTAAATTCCTAATTTATAGATCAACCATTGTCCTGGTATCCTAGAGTCTCAAACTTAAATCAAAAAATACTTATTACTTTATAATTCATAACACTTATATTTTTAAGGTCCAAATACTAATTCAAAAAAATAACAGCTTAAAACAGTTAAAACGATAGTATGGTTTTAAATACTCCACTTGAAACTAAATCTATTACACAAAAACAAGTGGGGAAAATTTTTTTTTTTTAAATATTCTCCCTAATTTATATTTACATTATACGCATATGTAATATAATATAAATAAAAAAACCGCGTATACGTTACAGAGCGTAAATATAAAATGTAAAAATATTATATTAGAAAAATTTTGTGTTTGGATTTTATATTCCTGTTTATGTTAAGTTAAATGCATAAATTGTCTGCAAATACG
>JASXSY010003534.1:0-16941 GCA_034509805.1 Sipha maydis | reverse complement strand
TAATATTTTTTAATAACCAATTCATACTAAGTATAATATACTATAAATTATATCCCAATAATAATAAAAAAATAAATATTTAACCGTGTGTACCTATTATTATTTGATGAATTATTTATTATTCAATATTATTATTTTACCTTGGTACCGCAAGTATAAATATAAAAATAGTTAAAAATAATAAAATACACTAATTACATTTATATATATGATTATCATAGAAATTAATAGTTAGAATAGGTAACTCTATTACGTTTATTTATACTAATTAACTAACGTTTTAAGGTCATTATTATTGTATAACAATGAGTGAATAACCTATGCCTAAATTAATTTGTTTTTGTTCCTTTGTGAGCACTTCTATATACACAATAACTTGTTGGTAATATGCAGCTCCAAATAATATACTCTGTTTCAAAAAAAATAACAATCCTGTAAAAATGTTTCAAGCCTATACATAAATATATATATTAATTGACTCATTTAAAAATAATATTTTTAATCAAAACATTTCTCATGTTAAAAATTCACAAAAAATTAGCATTATGTATCCATATGATTATATTTTCAATTTGAAACTAGAATGAACTAAAAATATAATATAAAATGTAAATAATACACAGACACTTGTAAATGCAATATTTTACATTTCCATATTTTTAAACTTATTTTTATGTAAGTTATAATATGAATAGACTGATGTGATTTTAAATAAATGTATAAACTAAAATTTAAAAATTCATCTTCACAAATGTTAACTAACATATTTATCCAAAATATTATTATTAAAAAGTCTAAAATTATAACTCGCAATGGATTATTTACGTGAATAGATTCCATATATCGGTCATTTAAAGATAAAATAAAATTATGATTCACTAATATTATACAACCACGATTACAAACATAAATATATATATAACTATAAAAATATTAATACTTTTTTTAAGTTTTCTTTCCACCACGTTTTTTAAGTTGGTAATGCATCCTCTTTATAGTTACACAAATATAGTTTTAATTAATGTTTTTAAAATTTAACTTTAAATATTTATGCATAACAATTATTTCGTCAAATTATTACAAAATTGTACTTTATTTGGTTGTTAAAATAGAAACAAATTTATAAATATTCGTTTTGTTTTATCTACGTCAATCTATGTTAAAATTCTGTTATATGATTTATGTACAATGCAATTTAAGAACACGTTTGTTTTAATAAAATATTAATGTTTTTGTAATTATTTTTTTTTTTTATTATTAAAAATTATAATTAATTAACTGTATAAAGTGTGTGGAAATATATTTGTACCCATAGTACTTATCAGCAGTATAATTATGGTTATCCATAAGCCTAAGCTTTAATTAATAATATAAATATATGGTCCATGAATAAAATAATTCATGTACATTTTATAAATTTTTCGCATTACTCTGCAGTTTTATCATTCATTGCTTAAAATAAAATCAAAATGATTTTAAAAACTTAATTATGTTATCAATTTTAAAGTCTAAATTTTCCAATAAATCAAATGTTAAAATTCATGAGTTTAAACTATTTGATTTCAAAGCATTGATAAACACATTTTTCATATTATAAATAATTTTCATTTTGAACAGTTACTTAAATGCCTGTAATTTTTATTTATGCGCGTTGATTAACGACTACACAAGTAAAAATATTTTTATACTTTTGGGTTCTCAAGAGACAATATAGCTTAATTATAATAATAATTTTGAATATGTTTTGGTATGAGAATATTTATATACTTATATGCATAATATTTTTATTTAAATCCATCATTGTTCTTTTTGTATCTATTACCTAACATATTATTTATATTATACTTAACATTTATTCGAGTATTCTTCTTTCATTTATGTAGCTTTCGTTTCAGACGTATATAATATATACTATCTCTTAACAGTAATTATACACGATATTGTTAGTATATATATTTATATATATATATATATATATATATATATATATATATATATATATATATATATATATATATGTATATACTTGTAATCACAGCGGTGGTCTCCCTTAAAATTAAGTCCTGTAGTGCATTTTATGCAATATTATATTATACGAAATACATATATAATAATTCTTTGCCCCCATGTAGCGTCAATGTTTTCACAGTATTGTTTCCTCTACGTCATAACAACTGTATTGGTGACATCACACGTACCTATACACGTATAATGTATAGCAAACCTCTGAGTACATATGTTCAGGGTGCAGCATCAACAGCCAATTACCTGCCATTCCGCGAGTATATGCGAATGTATATTTATATATATATATATAGATACATATATATTTGTATGTACGGATATGTCGTAGGAGTATGTATAATATACCTATACTTATCCCCTACAACAATAGTGGCTACAGGTGTCTGTCCTTATGTGGAAAGAAGATTAGCCCACTTAGCGTGCACACTGTACGGTGTTTAGAATAAATTGCAAAAGACCTCCATAAATTTTCACAATATCTTTGTTCCAATCAGGTTTTCTTCTTATCCCTTAGGTATTATTATTATTTTTATTTCGGCCCATATAATATCGGCCGGTCCGTACTATACGCGATGCTGGTATAGGTAAATCTGTGCTATGCGCTGTAGCAATAATCGCGAACAATTGTCGTACATCAGCAGCAGTGCACGATAATAATAAACGATAAACGATTTTCGCTTGTTAACAACAATTACGCGCGTAGACCGATCCAAAGATTCGCGTAGTGCAAAGAATCTTATGTACATATAATAAATATTACACGGACAAATGGGTACGTTGATTATGTGTAGAATAGATCAAATTATTATTGCAGAAGATTTTTTTTTTGTTTCAGACTATGTATAATAATCAAATGTAAATCAAAATTTTATCCAAACTATACGTGTGCTGTCACACCGTCATTGTCACCGTGAGGGCGCCTGTTGTTTTCCAATTAAAATACGTAGCGGCAATTTTTTTTTCCTACATTAAAAATCGTGTGTTTTATCGTCTTTCCCACTAGACTCCCATCGAACAATGGGCACCTTGAATTCCTGCAAACACGCGCAATGATTAATGTTCTGGCAATGTTAGGCTGTACACGTATATATATAAATATTTTATACGATTTACGTAATTTCATGTACAAGTTAATTTACTTTGCAGCAGCTATTATTATTAGCACAAGGTAGATGCACACATGCATAAACGGGACATGACCCTCGAACGCGAAAAATAAGTTATATACGTACATAATAATTGATGGGTTTCATACATTTTTATAATGTGGTAGCAAAAATGGTAACTATTATAATACTTTTATACCGTATATTTAATTAATATTCTACGTTTAAATGTTGATGTCGTGAAAATGTATAGTTTTATACAGGCTATCAAGGTAGACTATATACTTCGTAAAAAGACGATTCTTAATTTTCAACGATTCAAATATAATAATAATATACGAGTTTATAAAACGTTATTAATCGAGATTGAGAATTGTATTGCAATAAAATGATTTTTTTATTGAATTTTGGATCTTTAAATGCATATTATTAATTATTGAAGTATATTATACGGTGAATATACCTATACATGAAAGTATATTATAATTCATATTAAATATCAATAATAATTAAAGCAAACTAAATGTACTTGATGTAGTCGCTCGTTATGGATAAATATTTATACTTCTTATTACAATTATCTTTATAATTTCAACTATAACTAGTTATCAATAAAAATAATCTGTGATTTATAATTGTATACACTATATATTTTCATCATGGTAAATATTTAAAGGAAACATTTTTACAGTATGTTAGCTAAACATTGTGTAGCGTTTTGTATCATAAAATCTAACAGTATGTTTGTTAAATCAAAATCTAAAATACTCATGTTTTCTAAAATTTTTCAAAACTGCCTAATTATTCATGTGGATTTTCAATGTGATTTCGGATGAAATGAAAATTTATATCCTTAAGCCATCAGTGTAGTACAATCACTTCACAAACTCATATATGTTCCAATAGTAGATTTCTTTTCTACGCGTACCGCATGTACAGCGTATATTTTCTATACGTTTTCCAGTGATTAATTTTTATCCGAAATTAGAAGAACCGTAAAAGTTATGAATTCGAAAATCATAACGACCGTGTTACGCTCATGATACACTACAGCAGAAAGTAAAAATGCGAGTGCTTTTATATGAGATTATAATGGATGCGCGTGTAATGTGCTGTGCACATTTATACGGAAAATTAAAAATATGATATGTAATCCGTATCCGTCTATAAATCAAAACACTTTCCTTTGCCTACGCGTATATGTATGTAATAAACATGCGTACTCGGTTGCGCGCGGCATTATCTATATCTAATATTTGAAGTGTATAAACGCATATGAAAATGATAATTATAACGTTTGCAGCGGCTTGCACACGGTTTGTGGGTAATTGTAATTACGTTATCAGATCACGTTAAGATCTACACGACGGAGGAACGCGTAGGGACGGTCGTTTTAGATTTTAAATCGCGTGTAAATACCTATGATTATTATTATTATTATTATTATTATTATTATAATCGTTATTGTTATTATTTTTACTACTATTATTATAACAATTTTTTTTTATTTTTTTATTATTATTATTATCGTCAACTCTATGTTATAGAAACTCGCGCGTGGAAAGCGAGAAAGGAAAATAATACGATCCGTCGACATCGTTTTCGCACGATTATTCGGTTATTTTTCACGGGGAAGATCTATGGTCGTTTTTGAAGAATTACCATAATTTTAATAATCATCGAGTGTGCACTATACTCGAAGGCCCAATAGTAATGTTTTAGACGTTACCCGAATCACCCAATCGTATTAGCTTTAAATTTTGTTCCATTTTTACAGCCACTAAAAGCCCAAGTTTTCGATATAACATAAAAATACGAACGTTAAAATCGTAGTGTTTGCCCACCGTCATTCGTCGTACATTTTATTTAATTTTTTCACATTTCGAAATTGTCTGCGAAAAACTACATGTTCCGTGTTGTTGTTTTCTAGTGTCGCAGCCGTGCGCGCGCCAATTGAAGCCGGAATGGAAATGGCTGCCGGCATGGAAGTGGTCGGCGGTGCCGGGGCTCATCACCACCATCACCATCACGCGCCGCATCACCGGTGGTACGACACGCCGGCCGGTTCGTCATCGTCTTGCCGGGACGAGCCGCTGATGGCCGACAACATGACCGACCACATGAACTCGTTTTTCGCGCATCACCACGCCGGCACGTTGGACACTCACCCCGCGGCCAGGGACTACCACCATCACCGGGCCGCAGCCGCGGCCACGGCCGCGGCCGCTGTACCGTACCACCGCGATTCGCTCACCGTCACCGCCCGGTACTATCACCCGCAGATCCACTCGCCGTTCGCACCACCACCGTCAGCCGCGTCGCACGGTAAGTCATCTTCTCCATAACTCGACCGCGAGTTGCTTTCGACTTGCGTAGGATCACGAACGGGAGAATCGATCATAAAACGTGTCTGCTCGTGATCGGTATTTTGACTTTAAATTTTTTTTTTTTTTCTTGCGGTTTACCAATGTGTCCGATATCAAAACATACGCAGCACGCGCAGAACTAGATCGTATAGGCATATTAAAAAAATAAATAAATAAATAAACAAGGAATAATCCGTTCCAATACCTTTACGGATCAAAAGATGTTCGTGAAAAATATTGTGACCAAACGAGTACATTTTTCTTTTACAATCAAGTTGACGGTCAAAAGAAAAAATACATGTGTGTACAATGTGTACGACTGGTTCATTTTTCGTTATTTCCGCCTCCTTTTCACCAATTTCTCGTTATTATTTTACTTGTATTTAATTTTCCTTTTCCTTTTTCTCGAAAGAGACGTTGTCGCACCAACGTCCTTTCGACATTTTCAATTCAACCTTGTACACGCTCGGTTTTCGATTTTCAATAATTATCATCATCACCAATTCACATTAAATATGCAGTACGACGCGAGTTTCAAGGATCGTCATCGATTTGATTTGATGATCTGTATCATACGAGACATGAGTGCTGTAAATCTATTGTGGTTAAAATTTAATAGATCTTACCCGATGTTAAGTTATTAAAATATTTCTTTGTTCAAGTATAGATATGTAAAATATGCGTACAGGAACGAATTAACCAAATATAAACGATTCGGTTCGGATTTATGAATACATACCTATATTACAAACGGACCATCTCGTTATTGCTAAAAGTCAGTTTCGTAAACCATAGTTATGCGTGAGAAAAAAGCGAAAATTTTATGGTTATAAAATTTCCCTCGTTCTGGCGTCTCGCACTTATAATATAAGTGTAATTTATACATTTGAGAAATCTACGGTAAATGATGCGACGCATTGTACCTATACGTGTAACCTCGAGTCCGTGGTTTATGACTTACCATCGTTTTCGCACTACCGTCGACTAAATTTGTTCCACTACAGTCAATAATGATTTTCTGTTGATCGCCAAAAATCACTCTTTTCTCACCAAAATATAAATACAATTAAAAATCTAATTTTCGCTTTTACTTTTAATCACAGTTCAATATGAAAAGTATTCAGTATTTTCTCAGCACTCTTATGCTCCTGGAGTGATAACGGGGCCAATTGCGGACGATTAAAAATCTATTGACATTATATCGTTAAAATTCATGCTTTCATGTATTCATTGTTGCGACCTATTTGCGATATTCATAATCATAAATTATTATTCGCTTATAGAAATGTATATTAAGACAAATATTTACGCATTAACCGTACAATAATAAATAATCGTTTACATATTTATTTAAACTGCTGGCGTTTTGTAAACACTTTTTTGATTTTTTTTCGGTTTTCTTCAAAAATTATAAATAATTTCTCAACCGATCTTGAGCTATAAATAGTTTTTTTCTAATTATATGTAAGTGTTCATATATATATATATATATATATATATATATATAATCATGCGTAACAATATGTATAAATAGTAATACTATTTTTGTATATATAAACAAAAAACCTAGTACATACTATGCATATATATTTATACTTATCGTCGAATGTATGCGTGTTTACAGTATTGTAACGCTCTTTGTGCGTTATATGTGCTGCAAAATTTAACGGCCCCCTGCACATTAATTATTAATTAATATTAACCGGACATTGAGTAATTTTCGAGTGTAGAAAGTGAAACACGTCACAGACACATACGTATAAATTATAATAACAAAGATTCCACGTATATTTTATATAAACATTTATATTATACTACGTATGTACCACGGTTATGTTTTTGTTTTCCATACGCGTAGTACTCGCACACGCACGCACACGCGTGGAAAACACTTTGCCGCCGCCGTCAAGGATTTATTTATGGTGGCAGTCATGGACGAGATAGCACACTCTTGATGATGGCGCTGACTCTTTACACCTGGCTGACCACAACACCACAAACACACACACACGCATGCACGCACGCACGTACGCTCTCATATCGTCCGTCAGTCGGTTATAGCTATCATTAACCCGCAATGGTGAAAATACAAAAAAAATTAGACGAAAGACAGAGAGCGAGAATAATAATAATAATATATGCGTGTAAAATTATTTTAATATATACCATTGTAGATATTACGAAGGAGTATGTTTTTAAGGACACCCGATCATCAACGGGCCACAAAATTGTACACCAGAATTTCGTATTCAAAACTTTCAATATGATTTAATAGTAGTTTTTCCGTCTCTTCCAAAACGAAATGAAAAAAATAGAAATAAATAAAAACACACCGTTTTTAGAACATTACCATCTATGGAACGGCTGCGGCAGTGGCGGCCGTTGCTGGCCCTCCTCCGCGGTGGCTGCCACGCATTATTATCGATATTATGTATAACGCGAGAGCAGAGAGCGTTTCATTAAATCCCGGACTCCGCGCGGGCATAATTAACTGCAGCAGCGCGAGATCGCTTTGTAATTTTCGTATCAAGAGAGGTCGTTCTCGATTTTGTTTTCGTGATATTACACGTATTAATTTTATTTTCGCCTCCTCCACCTGTGCGTTTGTGCTTGTACCTACATATCATGTACGCGTACGAGTGTAGATGTACATGGTAGTGGTGAACACACCACCGCGGAATCGGTAATTTGTGAGTGTAAACCGAGAATCCAGTAACAGACGCGTTCGGACCGTAGAATTAGCCCTTTATATATATTTATATATAATACTAACTAAACGTTGATACATATGTATTACATATATTTATACACACACACCGATAGTTTTGATATACTGTTATTATTATGATTATTATTATACACGTGAATGACCGAAAAGAAAGAAGAAAAAAAATCACATTTCGTATGAACGTTAAACGTCGCGTTTAAACACTGACTTTAATACACGTCTAAAACTGGCGCACTAAATTATAACATTTTGTATATATGTGTAGATGATGACGTTAATACATCGAGGTCACGACGAAAAACCACCGTGTATACTATTTATGTATATAACAATTTCCACGTGCAAACACGCATAGGAGAGACATTTTGTTTTAATACGTATGTTATATATATATATACAAATGCGCAGGTATGACGAGAATGAAAAAGAATAAAAAATAATATATTATAATAACGGGCTAATTTTTTCCCCGGCATTATAATGCGAGTGTGTATGTGTGTGTGTCTGTGTAGGTGAAACGCGCAATGTTCTTCCACTCCTTCCGGTCAGGCCTCATGCACCGGATACCGTGCGCCGCCGTGCAGGGTTCTCATTATAAAATTGGCTCTTACCCGATAATAATAATAAAAATATGAAAAAGTAGACTGGACGCGATAAGGATCTGTCATACATCCTTTTTTCTCTTGTAAATTACGGATAAATACACCGCTCGTTTTTGTACAATGCACATCTACACGTACTTTATACAATATACATGCATAGTATAATAACACCCCGGTGCTGTACAATACTATAATAATATAATATCAACGACCGGCGGAAATAATTTCGTCGCGATCGATCCGCCATCATCACCATCATCGTCATCGTCATTATCATCATCATGATGTGTGTCACGTTCGAAAAAAATATTTCACATTTTTATGTAAGCGTAATATAACTGCAAAAATATGAACGATCGCGAAATCAAACGTCGATTTTTGACGTACATTGATCACGAGATGTGAGTTGCATGACGTATCATTTATGTATGTATATATACGACGTCGTCTTCGTCGGGGTTACAGGATTTGTCAGATGACGTTCGAACCACCACGCGTCGTACACACATAAAACAACTCTTTTCATACGCCGTTCTTGGCTCGAGTCCTGAATAATAATAACACACGGAACGAATATAATATAGGTGTAATATACATGTGTGTGTGTGTTTATGCGTATTAAACGTATCTATATCCTATAGACCAACCTGTCTTCATAAAATGTTTTGCAAACGATCTAAAAAAAAAAAAAAGAAGAAAAGAAACGTATTCCGCGCATTTATATTCGTATTTTATGTATATTAATGCGTAAGTATATATAAATATAGATACCACATACGAACGCTGTATATGTACTGCCATCAATTTTTTTACGTATATACTTACGGTTGGCCTGCGGTCTAACCGACCGATTTTTATGGTCTGAAAAAATACACAAATATACAACATAGATATTAATGTTTAACACGGTTGTAATTGTTGTGTTTAGTCTTTTAGAGCGTATGTTAAAGTCGTTATATCAACATATTTTATACATAGTATTATATGGTTCATCAAAACACTGATTTGACAATTTCTCGTCAATAAAATTACGCTTGTGGCTCATACTGTTGTAATTTACTATTATATACTGTTATGTTATGAACGACCCAGGGGATAATTTTTTTTTCGACTCATTGGTGTTTTAATCGATTACACTATATACTGCTGCAGCGGCGTAGCGAAGTTGATAAATATAGGGTGACATGGCCATACCCTATTGACCATATTGCTTATAAAAATTACATAAATATATACACATTTTGTTTTGAAATTAAAAGAGAATGACGAAATAATGGTAAAAATGCGACTTCCATTATTATTTTTAACTGTTCCCCACCTCTAGGAAACACATCAGACCACACTAAGCTGGTGTAGATACCGCCCCCTTTTCGTTTTGTCACGGTAAGCTTCGTGACGTGACGTCCGTATTGCTATCATCGTAGGTAGGTTAGTCACCCGCGCACTGTGTATTGTATACGGTGGTTAAACCCAACCCCTTCGCGGCGGTCGTCGTACAACGATAATAATTATTAATTGTTACCGTATAAATGTCGTTCACGCGTTGCGGCCCGCAGTCAATGCTGTACGTACAACAATTTTCTGTGTTTCCGACCGATATTTTTCACCGTCCGATCGACTCACGTCCAACCGACTCGGTCCGCACGTTGTTCGCATGCAAATCGTAATCGCAGTATTATAGTCGTCACGGACTTTATTCTCATATTATAATAATTATTATAATTATTGTTATTTTGGTTTTCTCTCTACATCTCCAGTCCCCGGTCTGCGTGTGCAGTGAATACTGTCGCGCTGCACGTGACGCGGTATATCATGCGGCTTGGAAACATATAAAAAAAAAAAAAAAAAAACATATGAACACAGAAAAACAAAAATAATAATAATAATTCCTGAATTTTAAATTGGGCAAGATTTATTTTTCGTTTGTGTCTGTGCAGTGCGCGCACAACACACACACGCGCGCACATGCACGCACGCACACATATGCATTTACTGTTGACGAGGGGGTCAGGACAAACGGGGTCGGTGGACGCGGACGCGCGCGCGCTCGCTCAGCAACGCACACACTCGGCGGCGGTTGATTAATCGACCGGTCCCCGAAGGCACAACCGGCTCAGTCTTGTCCTCTCTTTCGCCCCCCTCTGCACTTCTCGACATTTCTTCGTGTCCGCCTCTCCACTTCCTCGTCTGTACTTGCGTCTCCGAGTTTTTATAAATAATATAATATGTGTCGTCCGAGCGGCTCTGTCGACGTCGGCGGCATTTGTCGCGCGCGACCGCGAGTTCTCGGCACGCACATTCCTACCCGTCGCTCTCGTTACGCGTGCGCACACGTATACCTATATGACGTAATATATTATTACGATAAAACAATATCGTACACACCGCGCTCGATCGGCCGGCGCAGGGGTAGTAGGTAGTAGGTGTATGAGTGGAGGTGGGGACGATCGTTTGGTGTGCGCGCCGTCTTATTTTCCGCTGTCAGTCGGTCGGATCTTCGTGACAAACGGTCCAGATAAACACCGGAGATATAACATAATATTATAATAACGACGACGACGAATTATAACGGATCGTCGTCGTCGTCGTCGTCGTCGTCGTATTTTACACAGTCACGGAGTGCGCGCGCGCGTGTGTGTGTATTACTTTTTCGTCGTTATTTTTTTTAGAAATTGTTTTCGTGCGCGCTGCGCAAGAAGCGCATAGGTTTTCTCGTCATCGCCGTATGAACGCTTAACTACACCACACGGATCTCGCTCGGCGCTACATTTAATCATTTAAATCCGGTATCTCATTCGTTCTCGTCACTACTGCTACCACGCTCCTCAGCCGTGTTGGTTTCGCGCGTAAGCTTTCGACGCAATTTTTACTCCAAAGTTATTCGTACAAAGCTCTGTTCGTGCGGTTCGTTGTGTACGCACGACTCTTGTAATTCGCTAGCGCAGTAGTGAATAGAATTCGTCGACTCGCCACGTAAACACGAAGAAAAAAAACGTTGGCGTTTCTTTTTCGTACTCCTTATCTATTAAGAATTGGACGTTTTTTATGAAAAAAAAAAATAAATAAAAATAATAAATAAATAAAAATAATAAATAAATAAATGGGTTCATTATAAATCTTGAGTAGGTATATTCATATGCGTTTACACATTTTGTTTGTAGGTTTTGATGGTAACGTAAAAATGCGAAAAAAAAAAGGAAAATTGTTTATTTTTGCAGAACTATATCGCTTGTAATAATTATACTGAGGCGTGTGTGGACACGGCGCGTAAGTCCTTTAATTGCCACGAGTGCTGCTGCAGTAAGCTATGACCTTCTTATAACGTACGCGCGATAAACATAAATATTGTAGAGTATCCTTGGACGTTCGCGCGTTAAGTCGAGAAAAATAAATATTATAATATCCAAATCGCAAGCGCAAACTAATTAACGGTTTATACACGCATACCTATATACTAGGTGTACTAATGTATTATTATTTTTGTAATATTTCATCGCGGCCGATGTGTGTCAGTACAGTCAGTGGCATTAATTAACGCGCAGCGAAGCACCGAGGAAAGTATTTGTGTGCAAAATTCGTCGTCCTCGGACGGAATACAATATATGGTTAATAATAATAATAATAAATAATGTTAACCAACGACCGGCCGAATAATATTTTATCGGGTGTATTGCACGCGCGAAAACTCGGTCGGTCACAAACCGCATGATACATGCGTATAGACAACACACACACACACACACACACGTGCGCGCTCACACTTGTACGAGAAAAACAATGCCGAAGGTGGTAATAACAAACAGCTCGTACGGTTCGTGTGGAATGCGTGGCCCATTGTTGTGATCGTGAGACTGTGGCACCTTTTGGTCGTTATTTGAATTATAAATCAATTTGAACATGGCCGGAAATACCGTCGCCGACGAAAAAATATACAAACGCCCCGCGCTTCTTCTTCACGCCGTGGCTGTAATATATCGAATGCGTACGTAATGCACGCTGACGCCGTTACCGTAATCACTGGTGTATACCGAAAAAAAAAAAACGAAAAAAAAAGGAAGAAAAAGTGATACATTAATTACATGCACATCGCGTAAAGTACAAATAACGTTTGGAACCCCTATCGTGCAAATATTGTACGAATTAATCTTCCTTTTAAACATACACGCGTGAGATTACGATTTGATTTCGCTCCTCGTAGATCTTTCGAGATGCGCACTGATTTCTAGATTTTACCATGATCTGCTTAGTTTTTTTTTGTTTTTTTCGTTTGATCGAATTTCACATGAAAACGGTCGCCGTAAACGCATTTTCAGTGACGTTCATAAGTGAAACACTCGATTTCGGGAAAAAAAAGTCGCTTGAAACGCCTACGGTACATTATACACGTATATGACACTATTTAAGCGTCGCGTGTCATAATTCCTTCGGTTTTATTTTTTTTTCTGTTTCGTTTTTTACGCGGAGACGACGTCGCGCTGTTTTTTCGGCACCTTTGTGCGCGCAATACGTCGTAAATAATATCCACGCTCGCGCGCGCGTCGTACCGGCTTTATTATTATACATATAACGACGCGCGTGTGTGCGTGTGTCTTATATAAAATATATACGTATTTTATTTTTTGTTTATTTTTTATGTATCTTTGTATGCATGTACATTTTCTTCTTTTTTTTTTTTTTAGTTTTTCGTTTCATTATTATTAATTTCCCCGACGTTTGTCGGCCACGCAGCCATACACACACCGCACTGTCGCATTATATACACATACACATAAAAATATGGTACATATATCGCGTGCGGTTCGCGGTTGGCCCGCGTGCCCGTTGTGTCGCGCCAACACGAAGGGCGTAGGCTTCGTATATTCTAACAGTAATAATAATAATATATGTGTATATACGCGTATATCATATGCGTGTATGTACTCCTTCGGACGTCGGTTGTTCGTTTTTCTTCTCTCTCTCCGTGTTGTACGATCCGACTGGCGTAATATGTACGTATAAATATTACAAGCATACATACGTGCGCGTGTGTACGTACGTACGTGTACATTATACGAAGGTGCGCGCATTAATGATTAACGTAAACGCATATATTTTAAGTGCGAAAAAAAAGGTGGAAAAACACGAGAATTGAAAACCATTGCCGTTGTTCAGCGCGGATTTTCAAAAGAAAAAAACCAAACAGGGGTATATAGCTTCGATGGCGCGCACGAGTGCATGAAGCGACAGCGCACCCTGCTGCCGGTGCGATTTTAGGAGCGTGTCGTCTATTTAAGTGTAAAATAAAATAATACTGTATGATAACGATGTTTACGCGTCAAAGAAGGATAAGGTCGGAATAAAAAAAAAAAAAAAAAGTTACATTTGTCTGGTGTAGCGCGCAGCGATCGGGACTTGATATCGTGTCGATGGCGCGAGCACGAAATGCTTCGCGAAAGCATTTGAACGTTTGGACATGTTCCTCTCGACGAAAACGAAAAATCCGAAACGCAGACCACGGAAAGGTCGTGTTCATTTGGACACACGCATATAACATACGGGCGGCAAACCCGTTTCGTTGTAAATATTATACTTAGTTTATTTTTTATTTTTTTACTGTTTCGATGGCGATTCCGAAACGTACATTGGTACACACATAATACCTCTACACACTTGACATTTTGACCGGTTATATCGGTCAGCATTGTTCATCGACCAGAAATAATTTTCTAGTACATATTTTGTAATATCAATATTATTTTCCAAACGAAAGCCAAATGTTTGTCGAATCAATGCGCGCGCATTGTGAATTAATTATCGTTTTCTACCATCCACTCAATGCGGGATCACGATTCTTCGGCGCAATCCTTACGGCGCTCTCTCGCCGATGAAATCAGTACACATCAAACACACGCGTTTGTGATTACCCATATTATACACCGACAACGGAACACTGTAATTTGTCGTCGTAGTCGTTGTTGTTGTTGGCACAGGATATATTATGCCATGTTTGGTTGCTGTGCTCTATACCTAATACTCATGTAGGTACTGCCACACAACATTTATATGCGGAGGACATTTTTTTTTTTTTTGTTTTTCGCATTGACTACGTTACACATGTACACTATTCGTATTTCGTTTTGCGAAATACATTATGATGGTTGTTTTATTTCGCCATTGTCTCGCGTCGAGGAAAAAAAAAATCATAATACTATCATACATAGACATAATTTATTGTTACTGTCGAATTTTTTTTTTTCAAGGATTTTTTTTCCCCACTACGTCGGTGGTGCCAAAAATAAAACAAAATGTATATTCTAAACAAGCGCGTTATCGTCGGTGACATATACTATGACACATACTCTTGTACATGTTAAGTACAACGTTGTACAAATTGTTTGAAATGCGTGTGTGTATGAATGTATTTCATGTACGCGCTTCGTGTGAGTAATTTAAAACACAATTTTCTCACTCATCGCGAATATAGTAGTCAATACTTAGAATTCAAAATGCACATGAGACCGCGTACATATATTTCAGTTTTTTGCTTAGCCCTGAATTAATACTCCAGTGAATAGAAAAACAAAACTGTGTTATTGAAAAAAAAGAAAAAAAAACTCGTAGCTATAATACATATAATATCATAGGTATATATGCACGATCGCAAGGGGTATATTATAACAACCGGTTTATGCGTGCGTCTAAAAGAGCATAGGCGTTTGGAATACAAATTATTATTCTTCAGGAAGTTCGAATCATTCTCAGTTTGACAGCTATTCGAATTCCTATAAACATATGCGTTAAGTGGTGTGTGTGTGTGTGTGTGTGTGTGTGTGTGTATGTGTGCATACTACATATATATGTATGTATAAATAAAATAATATATGGAATCGCTAAAGTCGTTTAAATTGACGGCGCGGCGGGGGTGAAGAGTGCAGGAAACCCAATAAAACCTATTGTATATTTTATTTGATTTTTTTTTAACGCGAGACATGACCAATGCCGCCGTCTCACGTGCGCATAGTAGATTTATGTCTTGCAACGTATTTTTTTATTTCTGGAAAAATTTGTTTTTAGTTTTGACTTTAAAAAGTAAAACATCCGAATCGACGCCGTGGAGACTGTAGTCGGCTGCGACCGCGCGAAATTAAATTATAATCATTTATTAAAATATATCATGTTTTTTACGTACACGCAATCGTATCGTACACATTATAATATTAATACATACGCACGCGCGCCGAGTCTCCGAGTATACACGTGTGGGCGCTATTGCTGCTGCTGCTGCTGCTGCTGCTGCATACGGTTGTAGGACCTGACACACGGGGTGTGATATATTACGGGTTTGGTTTTGGTATTATTATTTTATTTTCCACGTGCACTCGAGGCAAGTGTTGGCGTTACATGCGCAGAGCAAACGACGGCGGGCGGTAGCTAATTTGACTAATGGACTGAGGCCCTGGGAATGACGCGTGCGTGTCAAAACTACGCGCTCCTTTTTTTTTTTTTTGATTTCCTTTCTAGTATAAAATGTCTTTCTCTCTCTCCGTTCATCTCGTATGTATACGTCTCTCGTGTTCACTATATATCTCTACTCTATTCCCGTAGCGCCTCCTCTTCCCTATTCTGTAGCTCCTGCTCCGTATATCTTTGTACCACGTCTGCTGCTGCTCAACAGCAGCAGCACCCGTCCGGTCAGTGTCAGTCTGTGCGTCCAAAGACTCAATTAGTATATTGACAGCCAAAGAATGGTCTTTCACGCGTACGGCGGTGGTGAGCAGATTTTTCCCAACGCTTATACGCCGCGCAGCACTCATATAATATCTATAGTGTATTATCGACGTATATCATACCTATATACGCCGAAACGGCGGTGGACGTGATGTAAAACCCACGGCAATGCAGTGTGAACGGTTTTACATCGCATTAATAAATTATTTTTGAAGTTTTCTTTTCTTTTATGTATATATATATTTGTATGTGTGTATTTAATGTATACACCGTCATCATAATATTTTAATATAATTTATATATCGCGCGCGTTATAAACGGTGTTTTAATATGTGGCGCATGACACTGATGTCTTCTTCTCGACGTATCGTATGTGCCGCCTCGTTCGCGCTTTGAATCGCCAATTT
>JASXSY010003533.1:0-19800 GCA_034509805.1 Sipha maydis | reverse complement strand
GATATATACTTAAAATCAACAGTATATATCTTATTTATATTCTTCTGTATATTCTACTGTACGTGTGTATTGAACTCCTAAACGGCTGGACCGATTTGATTGAATTTTTTGTATGAGTTTAGGTGACGCCCTGGATGGTTTAGATTCACAAATCAGTTTGAATCAATTAAATTTAGAACAAAGTTAAGTTTAGGGAAAAGATAATTGCATTAAAGATGTGTCATTATTCTTTTATGTTATATTTTTTAATTTAATTTTTGTATATACTGGCACTGCAATCGGTATCTAGGTTCTTTATACCTACTGC
Organism: Sipha maydis; assembly: GCA_034509805.1. NCBI lineage: Eukaryota > Metazoa > Arthropoda > Insecta > Hemiptera > Aphididae > Sipha > Sipha maydis. The sequence continues at coordinate 19,493 of JASXSY010003533.1, read as the reverse complement.
AACTAAACGGCTGGATAGACTTAGACTGGATGAAATTAATGCATGTATAAAACAATCATATCTATGGCGAAATGTCAGTACATTACCTCTTTACACAAATATAAGTGTTCAACTGATTAACGATCCATTGGCACTATCATTTTCCGTAATTTAAATGTACCTAAGCTATACAACAGTACAAGATTAGTCATAAAAAAAATTATGTGCAATGTTCTTAAAGCTACAATTTAGAACAGCAAATTTTGTAGGTGAAGTTTTTTTCCCGCCACAAATCCTAGTGATCCATTCAGACGTTTGTAATTTCCAATTAGCTTTGTGTTTGTCATTACTATTAATAAGTCATAAAGTCAAACAATGTTGATTTGTTGGTTGGATCTATAAAATCCGGTCTTTTTACATGGTCAAATGTGGTGTGTTCTCGCGTTGGAAAACCGTCAAGTTTAATCATGTATAGTCCTCAGGAATTGACTAAAAATATTGTTCATCAACTCGCATTAAGAAAAAATTAACTAAACATTAGGTATTGATTATAAGTAGAGGTCAGATTTATATTCTCTTAAAACCTTAAAATATGTTTTTATGTCACATAAAAATAGGCAATAATTCTCTTAATATACCAATTATAATGATGTTTTATGTCTTAAAATATGCAAAATATTCTTTTAATATTTAAAAAAAAATCAGTTTAATTTATTTTTTTTAATTTGGTTTTAAATATATTTAGTTTAATTAATTCATCGGATTCGGATATTAACACGAGACGAGACAGACGACGAATAGTCGTAACAGCTAACAAAATAACCGATGTGCTATCGCAATAGATATAGAATACCTAGAGAATAACTTTTATTAAAACTCAGAAACCCAGAATAAATTATTTAGTGAGCTTTGTAATTATCAAAAAACTGATATACGTGAAATATGTTCATTATATGCCGATATTAGAAAAATATTCTCAAATACTCCCTAACCCCTAAAATATGCTTTTTTATGCAAAATACATTTTTCTTATGAATTCTGTGTTTCATGAGTCGTAAAGATTTCTCACTCACATTTAACTGCATAGACTAGAAACAAATATGTAAAATCATAAAAATCCAGTCTCTAATTATAACCATGGGCGTTCTCAGGGGGGATAGATCCCCCTCCAAAGTTCTTTATTTTCTTTATTTACATATAAATTATATACGTTTCATCTACTTTTGATATGTGTTTTCAATATTGACTAGTTCTTATTTTTATTTTATTTTTTGATTACGGCTTATTTAGTAACCATTTTCTTTATCCTCCTCCAATGAAATATCCTGAGAATGCCTCTGATTATAACAAATTGTTTTTAGAAAATTGATGTTATTTCAAAATAAATAATAATGAAACTATTTTATTATTTGTCTTTTATTTCATATTTTGTTTAATATCCTAATCGCTTGAAATATCATGCAGGACGTCTGCCGTGTCACTAGTATATTTTATTTATAATAATAAACAGGTTTGAAAACCTTTTGAAAATTTATACAAATAACATAATTACAATAACGTTCATAACAAAATATACAATTTAATTTACAAATATATATATTTATTTATTTATTACAATGCTCTATAAATAGTAAGACTAAATGAAAATATTGTTTTATCTTACAATAAAACGTATACAACAGGACTATTTTACATTTTTACATAGAATTCAAAATAAACCTATAACTTTGAAGTTGATGTTAAACTTAATTTTTGATATTTTAAGGCTGTAGACAATTATACGTGTATTGAAAAATAATGGGACATAAATTCACATACTTGCATCTCATAAATAATGTCACTAATAAAATTAATTTTAAATTTAAATTTACTAATAAAATTGTTTTTCTTCTTCAATAAAATAATCACATATTAATGAAATACAACAGAAATATTTTAATTTTTTAATGAAATAAATATATATAAAAAATATAAAAATATTTTAAATTAATTTATTGAAGGTTGTTCAACTTTGTCAATTAATCCAAAAGTGACAGCTTCATCAGCGCTCATAAAATTATCAGATTCCATGCTAGCATCTGAAAATAAATATAACTAAAATAACATTTTAAACTAAGCTTAAATATATTTATATAACACATACAGTTTAGTAATTATTTAAATATTTCATATACATGGATAGGTAAAAATTCAATAGTTCATCAATTACCATAGCAAAAAAAAAAAAAAAAAAAAAAATGATATTAAAAATATTATTTAGTTTTATCAATTAAATGGATATAACTTGTGTCAAAATTATATAATTCTCAAAACCCAAAATCTATTTAATAAAATGCATTTGAAGTATTCATAAATTAAATTATAGTTATGCAGTAAAAGTATGGAATATGACAGATGATTTTTATGCTCAGCCCTTCAAAACTATTTTAATTAAATTGGTAAAATTACAGAAATATGATTGTGAAAAATCATTTATTTAAAGTCCTGCTAAAAAAAAAAAATAAAAATATTTATAAATGGTAGAAGGTAAAAATGGAATCAATGAGTACAAAAAAAAACAATGAGATTGAAGCTTTCCGAACCTCAATTGCTATTTGTATCAATGTGTATGATACATTTTTATGTAGATGAAAAATAAGTTTTCATATAAAAAAAAATATTTATTAAAGTTATGAGGATTTGAAACTTAGGAATTTTCATAACTTTTTTATATAATGAACATTTAAAACCTAATCTGAATCTTCTCAAAATATTCATGTATTTATTTTGTTATATTGCATATTTTGAACAATTTTACCACTATTTTAAGAATTTAGTTACATAAATTAATGATCAAAGTTAAATTTTTTATTGATGTATTATTTTCAAAGTAATCAAATTAACTTACCAATTTTTTCAGCTGGCATTCCGGTATGTTTAACATAAATATCAATCAATGAAGATTTAAGTCTTAAAATTTCATCAGTAACAATTTTCATATCAGAAGCTTTTCCCTGAAATTTGAAATTTTTTATTTTTAAACATAATTATTAAAATATACAGTCAAACTATTTCTATACTCTATTTTAAATAAAAATACAATCGATAAAACTGAGTTGTATATATAGATATTCCCAATTTTTAGTGACTTATCACAGATTTTAATTATGTGACAAGAGGGGATCTGGTATAACAACTATAATACAGTTTAGTTAACACATACATTTCTTAAATGAGACATATAAAATAATATAGACTATTTTATATTAATTATTTATCAATTTTAACAAAGAAATTCTTGTATACTACATTTTAAAACAAAGTAATATGTTTGTATAGTTAATAATCAACCAATAACAATTTTACATATACTTTTAAAATTGATAATTGAAAAAAAATAAGTTTATAAAAATAAAAATCGAATACCAAAAAGTCATAAGAATAATTAATATTTCCAGAATAATCTAGAAATGTATAGAATTACAATAAACAATTATATGATTTCCCAAGCATTTATAATTAAAAATTTAAGTATAACTTATAGGAGGGATGACAAACCCATGGCACATGTACAAAGAAGGCATGCAAATATTTAAAATATGTTTATTATATTATATAATTTTATTAGTTTTTTTTTTTAAAACTTTTATTTTTAATACATACAATCTATAAATAAAATTTGTACAATGAGCATGTTTAAGGATTTACATATATTGGCATGGTTGACTTGACTAAGTAATCACTCAACGGCAACACATACTGGCTAGAGGGAGTTATTGTTATTTAAAGATCCAATTACGCTTTAACCTTCCTAGGTGGATTTCCGGCAATGGATTTAGAGTTTAGAGCAAGAATTAGTGGTTTGTAAGACGGGCACAGAAGATTTTATAGGAATTTTTGGCTTTATCTTGAACAGTGTGCATTTTTAAGTCTGAATGTAAGGTGTGGTTTGAAATATACGAAGGAGCACATGTAATCATATGTAATGAGATCAATTGGAATGTTTGAATTTTGTGAGTATTAGATTTTTTGCTGCTCCCCACAGTTGGATACCGTATAACCAAATTGGTTTGATGAGGGTTTTATACAGTAGCAGTTTTGTATTAAGATTAATTTTTGCTTGTTTTCCTAAAAGTGGAAAGAGTGCTCTACGTCTGGCATTTAGTATGAGTCGTTTTTGTTTAATATGTCCAGCCTAGGTAAGTCTTTTGTCGAGTGTCACACCCAAATAATAAATTACAACATCACATTGTTGGTAATTTTTCATTATGGTTGATGTATTTCATAAAATTAAATTGTAGAAATGTTTAGAATGTAGATAAATTACTAAACATAACATGAATCAATATATATTTAGTAGCATTAACAATTTTATCTATTTTTCTTTGACTTATTCATGTAAGTTACTTTTTTCAGAAATAAATTTTATAAAATCTGATTTAAAAAACTACTACATGTTCTTTATTAAAAGTTACTAACTATAAATGAAATATTAATGAATAAGTATAAAATAAGGAAATCACATTAAGATGATGAATAATTACCTAAGTAATATAATTATATATTTATTTAAATATTACCCTTTTTTATCTTAATATTTTAATAATACATTTTTTCCTTATAATATTATTTAATAACACATTAAAAAAAAAAATTGTAATTTTTGTCTTGTAGTGTCAAAATAATTTACTATTCCTGACTTATAGTATCAAGATTCCAATGGTAATAAAATAATACTAAAAATGATTTAATAGTTAATATTAATATATGCAGCATACATATTTAAGGAATAAACTTTTAATCGATAATAAGTAGTAATTGTACACTTTAGTTAATACCTGCATTCCACCAGATGGTTGATGTATCATAATCCTTGAATGCGGTAAAGCATGTCTTTTACCTTTTGATCCAGCTGCTAATAGAACACTTCCCATGCTACATGCTTGTCCTATACACCAAGTGGATACATCTGGCTTAATATACATCATTGTATCATATATACCTAGACCTGCAGTTACACTACCTCCCGGACTAAAAATAATTATGAGTATTTTTAATTTATATAGGTTTGTAAGTTATTAAATAACATTTTACCTATTAATATACATGTTGATAGTTGCTTTTTGATTTTCAAATTGTAAAAATAATAACTGAGCAATTACTAACGAAGCAACATGATCATTAATCTATTATTAACATTATTTTAACATCAAATAATTTTGAAATGAAATTGAATATTAAGTTTATTATACCAACCTCGCCCATAACACAAACAATTCGTTCTTTAAGAAGTCTAGAAAATATATCATAAGAACGTTCTCCACGACCAGTTTGCTCTACTACAATTGGTATAGTCAGTCCACGAATACTGTTGGACATTAAGCTGTTACCAAAGTGAGATATTTTGTTAGTGTTCTAGAAATAAATAAACGTTAAACTTTTAATTTAAAACTCGCTAGATATTATAAAGTATGGAATTGTATTTAAATTAAATTAATATTCTTGGAATACCTATAAATATCAAAAAATCAAATTGAATAAACATTATTACATTTTAATAATAACTATCTGATAAGTAAACAGTTTATAAGTAGGAAGGTAATATTTTACCTGCAATATACTACGAGCATGTGAAAAAATCATGTTGATATGATTTATAAAAATCTACTTTAAATAAATGTAGGTATATAATTTAAACAGTCAACAATGTACCACAGATTATATAAAATCTGTAACTATACCATGAATAGAAATGAAAGTTTATTTTAGTTCCATATATTCCTATATAGCTGTAATATAATAATAATTAAAATAAGTGAATGCGAGACCCGTGTTACAACGTAACCCGTGAACACTTGTAGAAAAAATTCGATTTTAAAATAATTTTTGTTATAATTAAAGTGCCCGTTGATAAAGTTGGAAGCTTTATAGATAATATTATCTATATACTTTGAGTTTAAACGGGTTAAACTGTTATCATAAACTCAGATAACAAGAAAAATTTTCATGAAATCTCTGGTTTCTCTTTGTTGTATTAATATGTTCGTATTAGAAAATTATCAAAATATAGATGCATCAGTCTTACCAAAATTACATTAGCAATAATCGACTAATTGTGATAACAAAAATTCAGTGGTTCTCAAAAATGTATTGCCAAGTTAATGGTTTTTATTGCTAACTAATAACCGTATCCGATAAATTTAGTGTGACCAACCTATTATTGTATACTTTTATTGCTACGTTTATTAATGTGAGCATGCGGCAATACGCCCGCGGTCTGACTATTGCCGAAACGAGATTTTTCGAAAAATTTGTTGAACATGTTCCGGGAGAGCGCGGGCTTTGAAAATAATGTCAACGAAAGGGGAGGTCATGATTCAAAAGGTGTTAAAATATCTAAGGGAACACTTTGGCCAGTTTCGAGATATAAATTTCGAAAGTGAGTACCAACATAGAGCATACGGTAATACGGCCGCGGTCGGACTATTGCCGAAACGAGATTTTTCGAACATTTTTTTGAACATGTTCCGGGAGAGCGCGGGCTTTGAAAATAATGTCAACGAAAGGGGAGGTCATGATTCAAAAGGTGTTAAAATATCTAAGGGAACACTTTGGCCAGTTTCGAGATATAAATTTCGAAAATGAGTACCAACGTAGAGCATACGGCAATACGGCCGCGTCGGACTATTGCCGTAAAGAGATATTTCGAAAATTTTTTTGAACATGTTCCGGGAGAGCGCGGGCTTTGAAAATAATGTCAACGAAAGGGGAGGTCATGATTCAAAAGGTGTTAAAATATCTAAGGGAACACTTTGGCCAGTTTCGAGATTTAAATTTCGAAAATGAGTACCAACGTAGAGCATACGGCAATACGGCCGCGTCGGATTATTGCCGTAAAGAGATATTTCGAAAATTTTTTTGAACATGTTCCAGGAGAGCGCGGGCTTTGAAAATAATGTCAACGAAAGGGGAGGTCATGATTCAAAAGGTGTTAAAATATCTAAGGGAACACTTTGGCCAGTTTCGAGATATAAATTTCGAAAATGAGTACCAACGTAGAGCATACGGCAATACGGCCGCGTCGGACTATTGCCGTAAAGAGATATTTCGAAAATTTTTTTGAACATGTTCCGGGAGAGCGCGGGCTTTGAAAATAATGTCAACGAAAGGGGAGGTCATGATTCAAAAGGTGTTAAAATATCTAAGGGAACACTTTGGCCAGTTTCGAGATTTAAATTTCGAAAATGAGTACCAACGTAGAGCATACGGCAATACGGCCGCGTCGGATTATTGCCGTAAAGAGATATTTCGAAAATTTTTTTGAACATGTTCCAGGAGAGCGCGGGCTTTGAAAATAATGTCAACGAAAGGGGAGGTCATGATTAAAAAGTGCCACTCGTTTATAGGATAGGTCATTACAATGGATTTGTTAAAATTGAATTCATTGATAGGTATCATTGTATACGATAAACGATTCTGAACGAAAATGATATGTTAGTTTAGAATATAATACATTAATACATTGTTATTTATAAATATTGTTATAAGTATATTTTATTTTGAAACTAAAAATTTAGAAAAATCGAAAATTTAAATTGTCTATAAATAGGTGAAAATATGGCAAAATACTTTGAAAACTTAATCATTCATAGAAAACGTCAGTATAAACATTTGATGAAAATTTCAAGTTGTTGCGGTTTTTCGTTTTTGAGTTAGGGCATTTTAAAAAAACCGATATCATTTGTCAGTTTAGAATATTATACATTATATTATATTTTACATGTAATTTTATGTCAATATTCGCTGTTCAAACGCTTATAAAAAAAAATTGTGCCTATGGATTTTAATAATTTTTGAATGACGTTAAGAACTACTTCTGTGGAATCTTTCTATTAAATTTTCAAGTATTTTGTATGAGCCAAATTTTTTTTATCACCGATTGTAAAAATAAAATGTAAAAAAATCAAATATTTTAAATGCCTATAAGTGGCTTAAAAATCAATATTATATTTTGAAAAAAATATGGCATAAAGGAAATACCAATCTTAACAGCTGGTAGAAATTTCAAAAATCTGCGACTTATACTTTTTGAATTATAACAAATATTATAAATCGTTAGAGAATAAATTGCTGTTTTATGCAATTTCGTAAATATTTAAATTTCAAACAGTCATACAATTTTTTCCTCTAAGTCCGGTATAAATTTTTTTAAAGATTTTCGAAGAGTAGCTTATAGATAACCTAGTGTTAAAATTTTGAACCTTAAGTATGAACAGAAAAAATTTTATGACTTTTTATCTACAAAATAACTTGCAAATTTTAGCAATTTTTACACATTTCGTATAAATTGGAACTTTGAGCACTTATAAAAAAAAATTGACTTACGATTTTAGATTTTTTTTTATCAGTTAAGGAACAACTTATAAGAAACCTTGTATTAAATTTTCAAGATTTTCTGGCCGGCCAAAAAAATTTAATCGTTATTTTAAAAAAAAAAAATTAAAAAAATTGAAAATTTCAATTGTCTATAAATAGCTTAATAAAAGTCAAAATACTTTGAAAATTTAACGGTGTATAGAGAACGCTAATCTTAACATTTAGTGAAAATTTAAAGTATTTACATTGATTAGTTTTTAAGTTATAGCAAAATAAAAAATTTGATTTTGTCGAAAACTGGTTTTGCATAAAAACTCCCGTTTTCCCCTTATTTTTTTAGGGTTTTTCCCGTCGTATTTAAAAAATATTGAAAATTTTTTACTTTTGACCCCCCTAAGTACCAACAAGATTCACTTTCCTTTCAGAAAAGTTGCTACATAAGCAAATCGAAGCATTTTTACTGCCAAAAAAGGTGTCGTCAGACACAAAAATAAAAAATTAAAAAAAAAACACACATCATTGTAAAACCAAAAGATTCCATCACTCCGTTCAGAATCTAAAACACACATCATTGTAAAACCAATAGATTCCATCACTCCGTTCAGAATCTAACACATCATTGTAAAATCAATACATTCATCACTCCGTTCATAATCTAAAATTCTAAAAAATGCATTTTATTTACCAAAATATACAAAAATATGCAAAAATTTTGGTTCTATTTAAACGAGAATAAGCCGAATCGTGGAAAATCTGATAACCAATAAATTTGGACTTAAGGAAAAAATGCATATAAATCTTAGCCCTACTTATTACTTATTACTAGGGCTAGGGACTTATAGGAGTTTGCATATTTTTCAATGATCATTCTTAACATAGCTAATTGATATAAAAATGTGTTTCATTGCACTAGGAGTTTATAGTAATCATTTTTGTTTTGCATATTTTGCATATTCAGCTATTTTTCCTCTATAAGAGCATATTTTGTTATATTTCTATTTTAAGAGCATATTTCACATATTTTATCAACAAGTTCACTGGCATATTTGAATAGAGGAGAAAAAATTATATAATAATAAGTCAACACCATTTCGATATCTTTATTATTTAATGAATAGCAGTGTTTTAAAAATTACAAGTCAATATCAACTAAATTGTAAAACACTTAATTTTATATTACATTCTTTTACCAATACCATTATATTCTTTACTTTTTTAACACACTTTTATGCACAATAAAAAAACAATCCATACATAATACTATTTTACAAGAAGTACACCAATAGTTTGATTGATTTGTAACCCTTTGGGCATGAGCTCTGCCGCCATGTTTCACAATTTCATCATAACACTTAGAACATCTACTTCTTTTTCCGGATAGAATAAATACTAGTTGGTATATACCAGCGGTTCCCAAACTGTGTGGCGCGCCACCCAAAGGAGGCGCGAGCACTTAACAAGGGCGGCGCGGCGCGTGATTGAAATTTTACACATATTGTTATTTTTAGATCAATTTCATGTCCGATAAAAATTTTGTAGAAACGATTATCTTATCTTATCCATACACGACACACGTTTATTACAAAATAATTACAGTAATTCAGTATTATAACTATCGTATTCTCGTACTGACGTAGTGTGTAATATATGAGCGTACATTTTTCTAACTCTATTCATAATAGTTTATTTTATTTTGTTCTATTTTTTTCATTCATTAATATGGAAAAATTTCTTAATATTGAATCGAAACGTAAACAAAATGAAGACAACTGTAAAGAAGAAAATAAACGTAAGTTTAGAAAATATGACAATAATTACTTAGATTTTGGTTTTACTTACATTACAATAGATAACGAAAAACGTCCTAAGTGTATTATTTGTTTGAAAGTATTAGCTGCTGATAGCATGGTACCCAACAAATTAAAACTTCATTTAGAGACTAATCATAGTACATTAAATAATAAATCACGAGATTATTTTGTAAGACAACTTGCAAAATTAGAAAAACAATCTTCTAGATTCGTTAAACAGACAAGCGTTCCATCTAAAGCTCTTTTGGCTTCATATAAAGTAGCATTTCGTATTGCACAATGCAAAAAATCTCATACGATTGCCGAAGAACTTATTTTACCATCAGCAATAGATATGGTTTCTACTCTGATAGGAGAATCTGCAGCAAACCAACTTAAAAATATACCTTTGTCAAATAATACTATTAGTCGGCGAATTCAAGGCATCTCAGATAATATAAATGATCAGCTTATTGATAAATTAAGGAATAACAATTTCGCGATTCAGCTTGATGAAGCAACCGATAATAATAAAGACGCATATTTAATATGTTATGTTCGGTTTATGGATGGAGTAGATATTATAGAAGAATTATTATTTTGTAAATCTATATTAAGTGGTACTAAAGCTAAAGACCTATTTGATATCACTAATAATTTTATGGATCATAATAATATTAAATGGGAAAACTGTTTGGGCGTGTGTACAGATGGAGCTCGGGCTATGTCTGGTCAGTACGGTGGACTTCAGGCTTTAATTCGACAAAAAGCTCCAGAAATGATATGGACTCATTGTCTTATTCATCGAGAGGCTTTAGTATCACAAAATATAAGTTGCTCTTTAAATTATGTACTTGAAATAGTTATAAAAGTAGTCAACTATGTAAAAACAAGACCTGTAAAAGCAAGATTTTTCAAAAACTGTGTGAAGAAATGGGAGTAGAACATACAACATTACTGTTTTACTGTAATTCTAGATGGCTATCAAAAGGCAATGTACTTTCAAGAGTATTCGAACTTAGACAAGAACTTTATTCTTATTTAAATGGAGAAGGTTATAATAATAGCGAAATGTTTGTTGATAGTGATTTTGTAATAAAATTAGCCTATTTATGTGATATTTTTGAAAAACTTAACTCACTTAATATATCCTAACAAGGTAAAGAAACTCATATTCTGAAATTATACGATAAGATAGTTGCTTTTATTAAAAAAATCAATTTATGGAAAAGAAAATTAACAGAAGAAAATGGCAAAACCACTTGTTTTCCACTTTTAAAATATTTTCTTGGAAACAATGACCAATGAATTTAAAGACAATATTTTTAGAGCATCTGACGAATCTTGAAACTCATTTCATGAAATATTTCCCAGAAGAAATGAAACAGTACTATTGGATTAAAGACCCGTTCACTGAAAAGCCACCATCAAATTTCACAACTACAGAAGAGGAACAATTAATCGACATTTCATCAGATTCTTCACTACGAATGCAATTTTCTTCATATTCACTTTTAGGATTTTGAACAGTATTAAAGATGAATATCCTGAAGTTAGCAACAAAGCTTTACGTATATTAATACCATTTGCCACTTCGTATTTATATGAAGCAGGATTTTCAGCTGTAGCCGTATTAAAATCAAAATATCGATCCAAACTCAATGTGGAAAAAGAAATGCGTTTTGCAGTAACTACATTAATTCCTAATTTTGATAAATTAGTAAACGAAAAACAAGCACATTGTTCGCATTAATTATTAATTATCATGTTCGCATTATTAAGTTTACTGTTTTTTTTTTGTCATTTTTTTAATTTAAAACTAATAAATATTATATATTAAGCAATTTTTAACCTATTTTATTGAATATTCTTTGAGGGAGGCGTGAAAAAAAAGTTTAACTATTAGGGAGCCTTGAATGAAAAAAGTTTGGGAACCGCTGGTATATACAATGACGATAAGATGAAAATACATAGGAAAGGTCTAAAAATATTGTAATAGGCTATGAGAATTAAATTTAACTCTCACTTATTTTTATACCAAAACCCATTTAAATCAATTGATATTTTTATAATCATTGATGTGTAGCAATAAAATCTATTTTTCTTCTTCTTCTTCTTCTTCTACTTCGCCTTCCTCCCAACTATTTGGGGTCGGCCAAAAAATCTAATAAATAATAAATCTAATAAATCTATTTTTATTAACTAAAATAGCCATGCTGTATAATGATAAACCATAATATTTCAGACGGCGCTGACGGAAAAATAGTTGAGTAGGTATTAAATTTAACTCTCATAGCGTGTAGAATGATTTCACTGAAAATTCCTTGCCAGTCAACTTGTTAAAATTAAAACAATATTTTATACATACATACTATACAACATAAATTATGAATTTTCTAGAAATTGGAAAAAAATAGATAAAAATAAATATTATGTATGCCGTGTGTGTGTACTGTGTTTGCATATATGATGATTTTTAAGGGACCTCGAGCGTGATTCATTTTTGGTCGAAAACATAGCTCACGACTTCAATCAATACGCCCAATATAATGTTCTGATATTAATTTTGAAATCAGATTTGAATTCGTCACTAAATTATCTATGCTTTAACATTTTTATTTTTCCGATTTTTTTTTTTTTTTTACTCTAAAATTTACTAACAAAAAGAGTAAAAATGGATCATATTCATAATTTAAATTTAAATACATTGATATCGAATATGAAAAATGTACGACAGTGAAAACATAGTAAATTAAGTGGAGTATCCAAATCTACTTTCAAAATTGAAATCGGTACATCTAACTGAGCGTAGTGATTGAAGTCAGTGGCAGTATATTTTGAAAAAAAAAATTTTTGTAATTTTATTAAGTAATATGTGGTTGACATGTGCCTGCGCGTGCGGAATTTTATCGGCGCGGCGCGTCATCGGTCCTGTCCTAATTGAAAATAAATTGCCAATAATTGATTCCTGGAATATATGAGATAAGAAGACGGGTGCTGGCGGTGAGCACAATATAATTTATATTATATTAATAATTATTGCCCAGCGTACTTATTTTGGTCCGTCGCCGGTACGTTATTAATATTCTACGACGACCAAGAGTAATATTCTTAAGGCGGGTTCCCACGGCGCGTGGCTCGGCGAACTTTGCGCAGCGTGGTTTTTGTACCGAGTCTACATATGTGCTCGGCATATCACGAGCCTACAATTCATATAGCATTCTCACGGCGCGTGACTTGGCGAGTATACAGTATGCTATGACTCAATGGCTCGCCGAACCGCAAGCTCATTGGAACGCTGATTAAATGCGCGGCTCGTTTCCTTTGGCGCGGACACATCGGACCGACAATTTTCGGATAGACACGAGCCTGGCCGAGCTGTACCGCGCCTAGACGAGCAAGAGCGTTCCCACGGCGCGCGTAGAGTACCAAGCCATCAAATTTCACTCGTGACTCGCCGTGGGAATCCGCCTTTACTTTCATTTTCGAATTTTGAATTTTGATTAGTCTAGCATCTGCTATTGTTTGAAACTAATGTGTAGTCCCTAGAGAGAGATTTTTTTTTGCTTTTTTTCATCTTTCAAAAAATCCTATTTTTCATTTTTAATGCTATGGACAGTAAAAAGAACTGGCATTATGGAAATAAAACTAAAACTCTTTTATCCAAAAGAAAAAAAACAAAGGAAATATTAGTACTATACATCGAAAATTTATTTTATTTAATTATTAATTTTTTGTACTATTAAATTGCATTCTCTTGCGTCATAACATTTTAATGTATTGGTTCATTTTCATACATTTTTATCTTTTATTTTTATAACAAAAATTAATGAATTATCAATAACACATATTTATCATAACAAAATATATACATATTACGATAACAGTCATGTAAACTCGAAACCAGGCTTCTCATCACTTTACGGCAATAGTCAGACCGCGGCCGTATTGCCGTATGCTCTACGTTGGTACTCATTTTCGAAATTTATATCTCGAAACTGGCCAAAGTGTTCCCTTAGATATTTTAACACCTTTTGAATCATGACCTCCCCTTTCGTTGACATTATTTTCAAAGCCCGCGCTCTCCTGGAACATGTTCAAAAAAATTTTCGAAATATCTCTTTACGGCAATAATCCGACGCGGCCGTATTGCCGTATGCTCTACGTTGGTACTCATTTTCGAAATTTATATCTCGAAACTTTCCAAAGTGTTCCCTTAGATATTTTAACACCTTTTGAATCATGACCTCCCCTTTCGTTGACATTATTTTCAAAGCCCGCGCTCTCCCGGAACATGTTCAAAAAAATGTTCGAAAAATCTCGTTTCGGCAATAGTCCGACCGCGGCCGTATTACCGTATGCTCTATGTTGGTACTCACTTTCGAAATTTATATCTCGAAACTGGCCAAAGTGTTCCCTTAGATATTTTAACACCTTTTGAATCATGACCTCCCCTTTCGTTGACATTATTTTCAAAGCCCGCGCTCTCCCGGAACATGTTCAAAAAATTTTTCGAAAAATCTCGTTTCGGCAATAGTCCGACGCGGCCGTATTGCCGCATGCTCAACTGCGCTACTCACTTTCGAAATTTGTATCTCGAAACTGGCCAAAGTGTTCCCTTAGTTATTTTCACATTATTGTAATGCATAACATCCCTTTTCAAAGATTCTATTTTTTATATTGATTTTGTGACAAAACAGACATTTTTTACATATATTACAACTAATTTCTTTATTGCAATTTGTACTTGGTCATTTTAAGTTTTTTTTTTATATGTGTTGTTGTGGCTGTACTGTTATCATAGCAATTATTGTATGGAGATATCAAATTATGGTATTAGGAATTTGTACATTTTAAGGTGCTTGGGAGACACTGGGCTTTTTATCTATTGCTGTTGAATTATTGCTAATGTAATTATCGTTCAGTCTTGACTCTTGAAGAACCCAGCTAAAAATTAATCTCTAAATATTAGAATTTATTATATATTATTTAAAGTTCAAACACAGATTATCATAAATTTCATGTAATCAGTAATTCAAATAGACATACTTATTCTCCATTTTTTGTAATGTAATGAGTTATGAAGCTACAATATAACTGTGGAATTATATTTTTTTGTTATTTTATTGTAAATGGTATAGCGTCTCAAAATGGTAAAGTTCATTATAATTTATATTCATTTGTAGCATATTACTTTTATTTTAATCTGTTATTTTCAGATGATGATCACACAGACTCGTCAATTTACAAAAAAAAGAAAAAACCCAATCCACCAGTAAGTATGAGTCTATGAAACAACCCTAAAATTATATATTTTTGCTTCTATTTACTAAATATGGGTATTATGGCGGTACAAGTACCTAATATTAAAGTTCTAGGTATATTTCTACTTTATGGGACACCTTTTTTTTTAAACTTATGTAGTTAAGTACGCTGAAAACGATGGTGAAGTCAGAATTTGGCGTTCAGATTTAATTTGGAGTTATGTTACTTTAAAGTTAATATATAACATGTTAAATAACTTAGAAATTATTAAATTTTAATTGCGATTTCCTTGACCAGTGGTAATTAAATAATCACAATACAGAGGTGAATGTCATAAGTTCAAATCTCATCATATTACGGTTACTATTTTTTGCTCTTTTTCTAATATACAATCGCAAACATGTAATTTACTTGCGCAGCAATGTTTTAGGTTCACATACAAAGCATAATCCCATCTACAACAGTATCAAAGTATATACAAAAAGTAGGTGAGGCTTAGACTATAATTCCCATTGGGGCGAAACCTCATCCCTTCGAAAAGTGCCACAAAGTAGCATTTGAGTTTGCGAGTAGAGCCAGCAGGCGTAACGAGTGAAATCCTAAAATTTTAAAAATTTAAGTTTCGCTCGGTTTCTATGGAAATGAATAGAACTAAATTGTATTTAGCAGATAATATGTAAAAAAAAAAATGACGCTTGGTTTAGAATTTAATCAGATACCTTGCTATACTTTAGTTGACGCATTCCCAATAAGATCACTAATGCAATTTGATATTTAAAGCATATAATAGCAAATAAAAAAAAACACATTAATTTATCGTATAATACTTACATTTCAAAGTACCATAACTTCAAAACTAAGGATTTCCCACAATTTTTTTTTTGCACCATAATTTAAAAAAAAACAGATTTACTAGGTTTCCGAAAAAAAATTGTAAAAAAATGGATGTCCTGTAAAGTAGAAATGTTCCAAATTCAATACAATCTGAATGTTATTTTTACAATATCTGGTTATTATTTTTATGCAGATACCTCTCGAAGAAGACAATATCAATATGGAATTAGAATGTACACATTTACAGCACAAGCCTTGTTCAAGCTTACCATATCCATGCATTAGTTGTCAAAAAATGAATGACTCTTGTATTTATGGAAATCAAACAATAGCTACCTGTAATGCTAATGTACATTGTCAGGTATCTTGTATAAAGGATATTATACTGAAATTTTCTGTATGAAATTAATATTTATATTTTTAGGGAGAAACATCATTTGCTAAAAACTTGACTTGTCGATACTGTTATCAAACAGAGTTCTGGGAATACAAATGTATGAAAAAAACATGCATTTCTGCTGCCTCGCCACCTTTATATTACAAGTAAATATTATAAAATTATTTTATAATTAATTTAAGTTAAATTTAATTATATTTTTTAAATTATTAGAATAATTAAAAGCGTTATATCAACTGTATATTTAAGTCATACAATATTAAATATGAATAAATGTATAAATAATTAGTTATAAAATACATAACATTTAAAATCTGTTCAAATTTGTTTAGTATAGTAAATAGACATATAAGCAGACATTGTAAAAATTAAAAAAAAAAACTACTAATCGTGATTCCAAGTTTTTAGCTTGGGAAGATTTCTAAGTTAATATATTATCTATAATGTATATTTATCAATCGTTATATATTTCTAAATTGTACAGAAAACATAATTTAAATCTTAAATGTGATATAAATTAAATTAAATTAGGAAATCTCACTTTATGTGCATACTAAATTTCTGGTTTTCAATAACAAATTACAATGCCATGTATAATTTAAAAATAATTTAAAAACTTGTATAATAGGCTTATGTATAGATTCACTAAAAATTTAAATAATTAAATTTGATCTGAAGGATTGCTCCGATCATCTACTTGTTTTTGTATGCTGATTGCAAATGTTGCCTAGTTGGTGCATTTTGGATATCATTTTTTGAATATATCAACAGTTTTCTATACAATCAAGAAAAAGCAACATTTATATATATATAATATTTCATTCATTCATTATTGTGAATAATATATTCATTATAGAATATAATGTTGTGACAACATTTTGATTTGACCAAAAAATCTTGAATATTCAAGACCAAGCTCCTCGTATGTTGTTTTTTTCTGTACAAGAATTATCATAAGTCATATAAGAATTATGCAAATACTTGTACAAATTTTAATTAAATGTTGGGTATTTGTTTAGTATGTGACCTACCGGTTGAAAATCAAATTTAGTATGTGACCTACTTGTATTACTTGGTTAAGTGTGTGACCTATATTATAGGTATAGACAATCTATGCTTGCTTATCTTTATAGTTATATTATATTATATTTACTGGTTTTTACCAATAGATATTTTGTCATTCTAACATTATCGACAATATTGTCAGTACGTGTTCTGTCGTTAATCCGATATCCGATATTAATTTTTGCATTTTTTTTTATACTGATATTCTGTAATAATAAAATAATCTAATTATAAAATTTTTAATTGTAACTGTTTTTAAATTAATTTTGACTGACATTGAATATAGTCCGTAATCTGTAATAATACAATAATGCCTAATTATATCATTTTTAATTTGAATGTTTTTGAATTATTCATTGGTCCAGTAGGTCATGCATACAAAATGATCACCCTATACAGTAGGTCACATACTAAATGAATACCAAATGTTGTAATTTTATTGTTTAAAACTATTAATCATAGGAACTTAAAATAAAAACTGGTTAGATAATTAAATTTATGATGATGATTTATTATATACATATTATGATAATAATTCTTTTTTGAATACATATTTTATCATTTTTGTGTTTAATATCATATTTTATACAAACTCAAAATATTTTTAGTTTCTCATTCTCATAAAATGGTTTAAACTTTGTTTTGAAATTTTAAAAATCTTTTTGGAAACCAATTAATTATAAATAATTATTTTAAGATAACTAAATTTAATATTTTATACAAAGAAAAATATTTTAGGACTAACTGCACAGTAAATAGAGATGTTTTATGTTTGGGAAGAAGACAATTTTTGAAAAAATTGCGTTGTAATTGGACAGGGGGTCATCGGTGGTCAACTGCTTTAATTTTAAGTGTTACTCTTGGAGGATTCGGTGTAGATAGGTATGATATAATATTAACGTAATATTCAATTTATTTATTTATTTTTATTTTATTATTATTGTTTTAGATTTTATTTAGGACATTGGCAAGAAGGCATAGGCAAATTATTCAGTTTTGGTGGTCTAGGAGTTTGGACGCTTATTGATGTATTATTGATCTCTATAAGATACCTGGGTCCAGCAGATGGTTCTCTATACTTATAAGTTTGTATGAATGTTTTATAATATTTTTTTAGCTTTATACTTTATTATAAACTAAAATATTGGATGGCATTCTAAATGTTTAATTCTGTAATTATAAAAAAAATGAAAATACAAAGAAAACTGACAGTGCATAAAAATGAGTTATAATTAATCTGATTTATTGTTAGAATAAGTGTTAAATATTTTTTTAAGATTGTATTTAGTTCCTTTAACCCTATTGCTATCACTAGATAAATTGTTGAATATTTAAACTTATGGGATTAAAATGTTTGAATATAGATGTTTCAATTACACCAAAACTAATAAATGTATTTAAATATTAATTTATTAAAAATAAATAAATTGTACAAACATTTTCACTAGAAATGGATAATGAAAAAAATTGTTTAAGTTGCAATATTAATTGTAAATAAAAATTATAAATTTTATAGGTAAATATAAATTTTCCAACTTACAATGTACTTGAGTATTATTACTCATATTGTTATTATATTACCTAAGCAATTTATGTAATTCTGAAAAATCTTGAAATATATCATATTCCATATTTTTATTAATAGTAATACTTATAAACTTAATGAACATTTTGTTTTCAAATTAACTATTTAATCTTGTCGTGTTCTAGGATTCTTTTCTTTTTTTAGGTTTTGTAACAAGACCAATTTTAAGGTCTACTAGTAAAAAATGCAACATAAACATTTTAATAAAATACATTACATTGTC
>JASXSY010003532.1:0-16321 GCA_034509805.1 Sipha maydis | reverse complement strand
AATGCATCAGTGTCGCAATGGACGCTAACGCATTTAGTGTGGGAATACCTTAACACTTTTGGTTATACATGTGTGTGCTTACCTGCATGTGTGTAAAGAAGTATAATAATCTAAAAATCCAGAAGACACATATACATACAAAAATAATATTTTTTTAAATTTCTCTGGGAACCGAAGAGATAACGACTTGGCACGCAAACTTCTACTTCAAAAAAAATATTATTAATAGTGTATCAATCCATGCGTGCATATATGTGTGTGTATGCGTGTGTGTGTGTGTGTGTGTGTGTGTGTGTGTGTGTGTGTGTGTTTGTGTGTGTGTTTGTGCATGTGTGTGTGTGTATGGCACTACTCACGCTAAACTGTGTTTGTCTTCTACACATATATATTACGTATTTATCAGGGGCGTATTCAGCTCTTCTTCCAGGGGGGGGCGAAATTTGAACTCAAATCATAGGTTCTTAAAAAAAATTTGTACATAAACGACAGTGTACAGACTATAAATAAATTGGCGGATCAAAATTTTCGATCTTTCGCTTGCTTAAACTTCTAATTTTTACCCACTTTCATAACCAATAACATTAATTATTGTAAATACATTCAACAATGTCCGGGGGGGGGGGCGATCGCCCTAATCGCCCCACCCCTTGTATAAGCCACTGGTATTTATAAACAAATTGTGAAATCTACGCTATTGCTTAGCGGCATGATATTATACGAAATCTCGATTTTACGTAGAAAAGGTCACATTGTATATCCCCAAGCTAATCAAAGCAGAAAATTAATTCTTCCTGTATTATAATAGAAGTTCTATGCGTTCCATGGGAAATACTTCCATGACTGAGAAAGTAATGTTAAATATCACAATAACGCTGAGGCCACACAGAACGCTAAATATGCTATTTATACTATGTTTGCTTTGTACGCTATGTTCACTATACGGTGCGGCAATACAGAGCAAGCTACGTATACTACGTACGATATTTACTACGAATCACAGTAAACAGTTATCAGTCATGTTCAAGATGTTGTCAGGTAGGTTAGACAAGGATACCTGCGTAGACAAGGATACCTGCGTACTTCCTCTATTAGCTGTTCTAGTAACATCACTTCAAAAAAAGAACCGGATGGGCCTCGCTCTGCTGTACACTTAGGGGTGAAGTGCGACTCTTCATAGGATAGGTAATTATAATGTATTTGTAAAATTTGAATTCAATGGTAGATATCATTGTATACAAAAAACGATTCTGAACGGAGATGATATGTTTGTCTAGAATATAATAAAATGTTATTTATAAATATTGTAATAAGTATATTTTATTTTGAAACGAACAATTTAGAAAAATCGAAAATTTAAATTGTCTTTCAATTAGTCAAAGTACTTTGAAACATAACCATGTATAGAGAACGTCAATATAAAGATTTGGTGAAAATTTCAAGTTGTTGCGGTTTTTCGTTTTGAGTTAGAGCATTTTAAAAAAAACCGATATCATTTGTCAGTCTAGAATATTATACATGTAATTTTATGTCAATATTCGCTGTTCAAACGCTTATAAAAAAAAATTGTGCATATGGATTTTAATAATTTTTGAATGACATTAAGAACTACTTCTGAGGAATTTTTTATTAAATTTTCAAGTATTTTGTAGAAGCCAAATTTTTTTTATCACCGATTATAAAAATAAAATGTAAAAAAATCGAACATTTTAAATACCTATAAGTGGCTTAAAAATCAATATAATATTTTGAAAAAAAATATGTCATAAAGGAAATGCCAATCCAAACAACTGGTAAAATTTCAAAAATCTGCGACTTATACTTTTTGAATTATAACAAATATTTAAAAACGTTTGAGAATAAATCGCTATTTTATGCAATTTCGTAAATATTTAAATTTCAAACAGTCATAAAATGTTTTCCTCTAAGTCCGGAAGAAATTTTTCTAAAGATTTTTGAAGAGTAGTTTATAGATAACCTAGTGTTAAAATTTTGAACCTTAAGTATGAACAGAAAAAATTTTATGAATTTTTATCTACAAAATAACTTGCAAATTTTCGCAATTTTTACATATTTCGTATAAATTTGAGCTTTAAGGGCTTATAAAAAAAATTTGAGTAAACCCATCACCGATATTTTTTAGTTACGATAAGTTTAACTTATTATAAACCTTGTATTAAATTTTCAAGATTTTCTGGCCGGCCAAAAAAATGTTATCGTTATTTTAAAAAAAAAATACTTAAAAAAATTGAAAATTTCGATTGTCTATAAATAGCTCAATTAAAGTCAAAATACTTTGAAATACTTTAACGGTGTATAGAGAATGCAAATCTAAATATTTGGTGAAATTTCAAGTATTTACATCGATTAGTTTTTGAGTTATAGCAAAATAAAAAATTTGATTTTGTCGAAAACTGGTTTTGCGTAATAACTCCCGTTTTTTCCATATTTTTTTAAGGTTTTTCCCGTCGCATTTAAAAAATATTGAAAAATATTGAATATTTTTTACTTTTGACCCCCCAAGGTACCAACTTGATTTTTGATTTTAACTTGAATTTCCTTTCAGAAAAGTTGCTACATAAGCAAATCGAAGCATTTTTACTGCCAAAAAAGGTGTCGTTAGACACAAAAAAAAAAAAAACACGCATCATTGTAAAACCAATTGATTCCATCACTCCGTTCAGAATCTTAAATGACGTAGTACTCACGAAAATTAATAAAATATAATTTATTTTTATTTTGTATTTTTCAAAAAACCGCTGGTTCTACTTGAATTCTAAATTATAACTCCGTGAAAAATTATAATCGACTGTTCGTTACTCGTATATCACAGGACACGCTATATTAAATTTCCGATATCGGTACTAGCAATGAACATGCTTGTTGAAACCAGCACGTCGCACGTTGCGACACATCGCTCAAAAATATAGCCACAAATCAAACACTCGGCGACGCGTCGCAACGTAGCTAAGAACAAAACGTAGCGTACACTATTCTGTGTGGCCATTTACGTCTTCAAGATAGAAAACTATTTTTTATTCGTGCGTGTAGCATTCTGTGTGGCCTCAATATAATTGTCTTGTTTTGTGTTTGGAGTCAGAATAAGTCATCAACATTATTTTTTTTTTCTACATAATAATCTAGCTATAAAATATCACGTCCTTGTACCTTAATTAATCATATAATAAAACAATTAATAAAATATGAGTATGCAAAGCACATCTCAGACAAGGGTAACAATAAAAAATCGTCGAGAATTAGTTCTGATTACATTAAATCTTGAACAGTTTTCGTTTTAGTGTTTCATATTCATGCGTTTTAGTAAATAAAATATATTACTGTTATGAACGGGTTTTTTTTCATAAATTTGTTCTTTAGCAAACTTTCTTTAAGTAAACCTTTCCTGTATCTATTTAAATAAATAACCCAAATTAAACAAAAATTGTTTGTACATTCATTCGAGTTAAAATTGTATGTATTTTAAGTAATCTTATTTCTACGTCATTATTTTCGACGAATTATTGTTTTTTAAGATAAAAATATATATTTTGTTTAGTTAAAACTAAAACTTAGAAAGCAATGTTCAGAATAATTCAAAATTTACTAATTTAGTATAAAATATAAATAATTCTATAATTGAATAAAGTAATTAGTTATTACATAGAAAAACGAGAAGTTATATAGCTTAAATAAAGAATTAATATATTATGTAATATTTTAATGCACATTAAATCAATATAAAATAGTAAATTATGTATTTTTTGGTCCTATATACAATTAAGTAGATTGAGTTAGTTTTCTATGCATTAATGGTACGATAATATTTCATAATTATCTTATAATATGACCATACCTTCATAAATGGTAATGTCAATATTGATTATTGATTTTACTAATGCTTGTTATACAATTTAAATTTTCTTAATTTCCAGTAAATTAGCTGCATTTTTAAAAACATAGGTTTTTTTTAGTTTTATTATTATATTTTTTATGTGCTCTTGTCATTTAAGGTTATGATATAATTAAATTTATAAATATTTACGTGTTTTTACTATTTTTAATGAAGTTTAATGAATACACAAATTAATTATAGTTGGTTGGTTTGTATCAGTTATATAGTATGGTAATATATAAGTTTTATCTAAATTTTAGAATATATTATATGCACGTGGCCAATTATTAATTTTTTCAGGTAATTTTGTATAGATGTAAATGTACAGCAGAGCGAGGCCCATCCGGTTCTTTTTTTATATAGATCTTTGTAATATTTAAAACTTGTATAACTTGAATTTAAAAATTGTTATATTGTTATATTACTCGTTTAAAAATGAATTAATATCTGTTTGAGGTAATTTATGAATTCTATAAACTAATAAATTTGTATTCCTTTTTTAAAATCTATTTTTACACTGGACATAAAAATTGTATTTAATTAAATTATTTGAAAATCGATGATAGCCTTTTATGAAAGCAAGTATTCCGTCATTTTGTTTAATAGGTTTTATAATATTAAGCATGGTGTAGTAAAGTTGGCGGTATTTTCGGTATACCGGTGAGTCACCGGTGTTTCGATCTACCAGTATTTATAAATACCGGCTTTTTACACTTACCGGTATACCGGTCTTTCGATATTTACCGTTCGATCAGTATTTACCATTTTATCGGTATTTGCTAAATATATGGTATATATTATATATATAAAATTATTTATGGAATGTAAGGTATTTTCCGAATATACAACTGCGTTATAACGTTTATAACAATTTTCAGAAAGTAATGCAAAAAAAGAATAGATAATATTAATATTATTTATATTCTAATTTTTAACTTTGTTATTATATCCAATGATTAATATACAGGCAGCTCTTGTCATTGAAAAAAAAAATTATTTATATAAATAAAATACAAATTTTGAGTTTAGACTGTTTTTATTGTTTACAATTTATAAAACACTTTTTAGTTTTAATCCTTATTGACTGTTGTCTTTAATATGTGTCTGGGAAACACATACAATTATATACAAACATTTCTGTTGGTTGTAGTGTTGTACTCTTTTAAAAATCTACAATAAACAATGAAAATGGGACTCCAAACTCCTTGACTCCATCAGCTCATCTTAAATTATGTTGTCTGGTTATAATATAAATCATAGCAGATACAATTGGACTTATAATATTAATAATTATTTGATTTATTTTTTATTTTTAAAATAATGAAAAAAAAAGAAATAAGGCATTAGTTGTATAATATTAAAGGAGATACAGGGTGAGATACCATGGTGTATGATGTTTGCGGATGATATAGTTCTGATAGGAGAAAACCTAGAATTTGTCAATAATAGGGTAAATGAGTGGAGGTTAGCCCTCGAAGAAAAGGGATTGAGAATTAGTAGAAATAAAACTGAGTATATTGAGTATGATTTTGGACAAAGAGACCAAGAAGTTAAAGGAATGAGGAGACAACTGACAATAGATGGTGATGTGGTAGGTGAAGTTGAGAGCTTTAAATATTTAGGATCTTTTGTTCAAAAGGACGGGGCATTTGACATGGATGTAAAACATAGGATTAAGTGCGGGTGAATGAAATGGAGAGAAGCATCGGGCGTGTTATGCGATAAGAGAATTCCAATTAGGCTGAAAAGTAAATTTTATAAAAGTGTAGCGAGACCAACTATGCTGTATGGTTCAGAGTGTTGGGCGGTTAACAGAAGAATAGAACAAAGTATGAGTGTCGCGGAAATGAGAATGCTTAGATGGTTAAGTGGAGTGACAAGAGAAGATAGAATAAGAAATGAATACGTGAGAGGGAGTGTTAGTGTAGCGCCAATTGTGGACAAGATGAGAGAAAATAGGCTGAGATGGTTTGGGCATGTGATGAGGCGAGAGGAAACGAATGCAGTAAGAGTAGTTATGAAGATGGACGTTGAAGGGAAAAGAGGAAGAGGAAGACCAAAAAAGAGATGGTTGGAGACTTTGGAGAATGACATGAGGGCTGTCGGTGTGTGCAGAGGAGATGTGATTGACCGAGTAAAGTGGAGGTGTAAGACAAGGGTGGCCAACCCCAAATAGTTGGGAGGAAGGCAAAGCAAAATAAGAAGAAGATATATAGTTATAAAATAAAAAAAAAAAATTGTATACTAATATTACTAAAAGCAATCATGTCTTTATTTTTTATCAATTACCCTATAAATATAATCTATATATAATTATGTGCTACATATGATGACAAGGACGGCAAAGACATGAAATGTTGTACCTACTTCATTGCAGACTCATATGCAATATTGAATTTAAAATAATAATGTCTATATATACCTTATATAAGACAGAGAGAAAGTTACAATGTCAAAATATACCTTGTAACCTTCTGTCTGTCTTTTAGATTCTGAACGGAGTGATGGAATCTATTGGTTTTACAATGTGTGTTTTTTTATTTATTTATTTTTATTTTTTTATTTTTTATTTTTTTATTTTTATGTCTGACGGCACCTTTTTTGGCAGTAAAAATGCTTTGATTTGCTTATGTAGCAACTTTTCTGAAAGGAAAGTGAATCTAGTTGGTACTTTGGAGGGTCAAATTATTTTTCAATATTTTTTAAATGCAACGGGAAAACCCCTAAAAAAATAAGGGAAAAACGGGAGTTTTTACGCAAAACCAGTTTTCGACAAAATCAAATTTTTTATTTTGCTATAACACAAAAACTAATCGATGTAAATACTTGAAATTTTCACCAAATGTTAAGATTAGCGTTCTCTATACACCGTTAAATTTTAAAAGTATTTTGACTTTTATTGAGCTATTTATAGAATTTTTTTAAGTATTTTTTTTTAAAATAACGATAAAATTTTTTTGGCTGGCCAGAAAATATTAAAAATTTAATACAATGTTTCTTATAAGTTGTTCCTTAATTGATAAAAAAAAATACTAAAATCGTAAGTCACAATTTTTTTTATAAGTGCTCAAAGTTCCAATTTATACGAAATATGTAAAAATTGCGAAAATTTACAAGTTATTTTATAGATAAAAATTTGTACTGGACTAAGAAAAAAAAAATTTTATAACTGAAATTTAAATATTTACGAAATTGCATAAAATAGATTTTAATAATGATTTTAAATATTTGTTATAATTCAAAAAGTATAAGTTGCAGATTTTTGAAATTTTTACCAGTTGTTTAGATTGGCATTTCCTTTATGACATATTTTTTTTCAAAATATTATATTGATTTTTAAGCCACTTATAGGCATTTAAAATATTCGATTTTTTTACATTTTATTTTTATAATCGGTGATAAAAAAAATTTGGCTCCTACAAAATACTTGAAAATTTAATAGAAAATTCCACAGAAGTAGTTCTTATTGTCATTCAAAAATATTGACATAAAATTACATGTAAAATATAATATAATGTATAATATTCTAGACTGACAAAGATATCGGTTTTTTTTTAAATGCTCTAACTCAAAAACGAAAAACCGCAACAACTTGATATTATCACCAAATCTTTATATTGACGTTTTTTATACATGGTTAAGTTTTCAAAGTATTTTGACATATTTCGAATTATTTATAGACAATTTAAATTTTCGATTTTTCTAAATTTTTCGTTTCAAAATAAAATATACTTATTACAATATTTATAAATAACATTGTATTATATTCTAGACAAACATCATCTCCGTTCAGAATCGTTTTTCGTATACAATGATACCTATCATTGAATTCCAATTTAACAAATCCATTATAATGACCTATCCTATGAAGAGTCGCACTTCACCCCCAAGTGTACAGCAGAGCGAGGCCCATCCGGTTCTTTTTTTTATTTTACTATTGCATAATATCCATCGTCTATATATTCCTAGTAGCAATGCGTTACAATAAGATTTATTATCATTGTACGACCTGTGTCACGTTTTTTTATGTGTCGACTACTATCACCTGTGATTCACATAGCTCTAGAACGTTTTTTGAAAAAAATACTTTTTAGTAATAAAAAGAAGTCTCAAATGTTGATAGAATGGATATTTTTTAACAGCTTAACTTGAAAAAGGTCACTTTTATGCATTCTACACCGAGAAATCTTAAAGAAAACACCCAAAAGCTTTTGGGGAAGCACATCCTTTTTTAATAAAATCTTTATCGTTTTTATCGTTCTAACCTGAAGCTTGAATCCGGACGTATCATTTTCGAATGCTAATATAATTTAATATTGCTTTATAAAAAATAAAAATAACAGATATATTCTCGCTTACAATCACTATATAAAACGAGTATGTATACTTATGCATGTATACTGACACTACGACGATGGTATTTATCATTTAAAATAATAATAATAATCAACAAATTGACTAATACTAAACAAAGAAAAAATGTTATCGTACAGTAAAAATGTCTTTAGTAAAATGTTATAAGTACAAAATTTAAACGTTGAATACTCATAAACTTGTTTTATTTCAACCGCATCCACTCAATTATATATTAAGTTATTATTTTCAATTCGATTGCAAAAGTAAACCATTATAATTTAGAAAACAATTCTAAATGGAACACAATGTATCGAAAAATTATCATGATTTTATAAATGACCGACAAACAATATTTATTCAACCGTAAATTACACAAGTTTTACAATTTTTTATGATTTTTTCAATCTATTTTAAAAGATTCAAAATATTATCAATTATTTAAACTTTTAAGTAGGTAACATGTGTTTCGAATTTCCATTCAACTGACACCGAATTTTTTAACCATTTTCATTGTTCATAAAGTATGCATAACCAAACAAAATACACTGAATCTTAAGGCATTGTTGACTTCCTAATTATCAAATTAAAATGATAAAATATAATATTTTAAGTTATACCACAATAAATAAAATTGTATCATATTGTATTGTATAATATTATTAAAATATAACAATATTGAGTAATATTACAATATTAGAATATAATCTAATTATTTTAATAAAATGCATTTTAGGATAAATGAAAACACATATTTAAATATATTTTTTTATTATTTATGTTCTACTTGACTCACAATTTTACCATTCAAATATTATTTTCTTAAAAATTAATAGTTTCCTAATATTACATCATTATATTACATACACAAGCTTATATAATAGTTATCAAATTTAGTCATTAACAAAGAATACTAAAAAAATTTTCTCTCTAGAAAATAGTAGTGAACGCCAGTAAAAGTTTTTTTTATCAATCTCAATCGATAATATATTAACACCTGGTAACACGTTAAAAAATATCACCAACTTTCATAAAGTAGTTATTGAGGAACTTTATGTACACATAGTACATAAAATCAATACTTACTTACTAAAATAAAATACTTAAGTTTTTGAGTTCGTCGATGCGAAAATACCACAAAACAAAAAGAGAATATTATTATTTTTGGTCATCAGATGAGATTGGAATAAATAATAACCATAAAATGTATTATATTATCATTTAAATAATTTAATTATGTAAATAAGTAATATTATAATAATTAGTATATAATTAAAAAAAAAAACTAGGTCAATAAAGACTATAAAAAATACATGATATGTGTAACAAAAATAAAATTTAAAGTACTTGTCGTTAATCAAATTGGTAACTAAGTACTAGGTAAAATTTTTGTTATGACATAATGTTAAAAAGAAAACAATTATTGTGGAGACTATTTCATATGTAATTCAACTTTCTAAATATTGAACTGCTTATTTGTATACAATAAAAAAATAATTAAATATTCATAATCGATTAATAATTTATTGATGTATTATTACAATAGAAATAATAATAACTGTATTTACGATAAATGAAAATGAACATTTTTTTTTCCTATGATCTTCAAAAAATGTCTTCACCAACAACAATAAATTCAATTTTTTTGGCTCACTCATTTTTTATCGAAATCATCGTAAAACTAAACCGCATTTAGGATATGTTACTTCTTTTTCAAGTTTTCACCTTCTATTTAAAATATTTATTAATATATTATTTTTTATAATTAATACCTTAATTTATTAATTATAACCTTTTTATATTAATCTATAATGAATAATATTGATATTTTCAAACATGAAATGTTATTAAAAAAAAAAAAACTTATCTATCCAATATATTAAACATGGTTTACTAAAGTTTCAATAAATATCTAAACACAGTCTTATAAGAAGCCTAAGTGAAACTAAAAATATAATAATTTTTTTAAACACAAAATTCATTAATTTACCAATATTGTATGGTTATATATTATTTAATTATAGACCATATTTTATAAAGTATATAGTATATACTAAATTACTACATACCATACATTTTTCTTATTTAAATCCTCAAAACATCACTATGGATATACATTTTTGAGAAAAAAATCTAAATCTAAAAATGAAATCTAAATCTAAATCTAAATTTAAAAATCTAAAAATCTAAAATCTTAAATCTCACCAATAATTTAAAATAAAAAAAAAATCATAATAATAAATTCTTACATAAGTTGTTGTCACAGCAAACAAATCGTATGATTATCTCCATAGATTTGTTTCATTCAAATATTAACAGAAAACTACAATACGTAAACGTATAAAAATAAACTAGATTACTTATATTTATAAAATCAACTATTTGTACAACCCCGTTAATAGAAACGAACTACTAGGTTAACGAAATGAGAGTATAATTATATTATACAAATATAATGTAATTTAATGAAATGAACAAAAATAAATTCGTTCGATTATATTAATTACATGTACACTAATGGATTATTTAAAAGACCAACAACAAAGGTAGGTGTTAAAAAACAGTTCTTGAAAATCATTGCTTTAGAATTTGGACACTAAAAAAGTAAGTAAAAGCAGAGATGCAAAGACGTACACGAAGTTGGCCCCCCCACTTTGTCCTATCGGTTTCAAATAAGAAACAAATAATTGTAAATAATTGTAAATGCAATTTCGGAATTTGTAAATCCCCAGAAAACTCGGGAAATCAAAATCACATAATTATAAATATCATTATTATTGTTAGGGGTAGGATTACATAATGTATATGGGCGAATGTAAGTTCCTACACGAGAGTAGCAGGTAAAAAAAATACACACGTTAGTTCCTACACGGCGGAAAAAGGTACGTATGTAAGCTCCTACACGGTAAAAACCAGGAACCTATGTTAGTTCCTACATGGTGGAAAAAGATACGCATGTAAGTTCCTACACGATAATATCCAGGTACGTATGTTAGTTCCTACACTGTGGAAAAAATATAATAAAAATCGTATAATGCTTTTTAATTTTTCATAAATGAATATAATATAATATAAAGAGTAAAAAATATAATAAAAATGAAAACTTATATTTTATGAGGTTTATTTCTATAACTTAATAATTAAACATAATCGTATTTATTTATTTTGCTTGTTCTATAATCTGAAATTTTTTCATTTATAAAATCTTCTTTTTCGGTGTATTTTTTACTGATTTTTGGTTTTGGGTTATTAATTATAGTTCTTATTTTAGATTCTGAACGGAGTGAATGCTTCGATTGTCTTATGTGGCAACTTTTCTGAAAGAAAAGTAAATCTATTTGGTACTTTGGGGGGTCAAAAGTTAAAAATTTCCAATATTTTTTAAATGCGACGGGAAAAACCATAAACAAATTTGGTAAAAACAGGAGTTTTTACGCAAAACCAGTTTTCGACATAATCAAATATTTTATTTTGCTATAACTCAAAAACTAATCGATGTAAATACTTGAAATTTTCACCAAATGTTTAGATTAGCGTTCTCTATACACCATTAAATTTTCAAAGTATTTTGACTTTTATTAAGCTATTTATAGACAATTGAAATTTTCAATTTTTTTAAGTATTTTTTTTTAAAATAACGATAAATTTTTTTTGGCTGGCCAGAAAATATTAAAAATTTAATACAAGGTTTCTTATAAGTTGTTCCTTAATTGATAAAAAAAAATACTAAAATCGTAAGTCACAATTTTTTTTTATAAGTGCTCAAAGTTACAATTTATACGAAATATGTAAAAATCACGATAATTTGCAAGTTTTTTTGTAGTTAAAAATTCATAAAATTTTTTCTGTTCATATTTAAGGTTCAAAATTTTAACACGAGGTTATGTATAAGCTACTCTTCAAAAATCTTTAAAAAAATTTCTACCGGAATTAGAGGAAAACATTTTATGACTGTTTGAAATTTAAATATTTACGAAATTGCATAAAATAGTGATTTATTCTCAAACGATTTTAAATATTTTTTATAATTCAAAAAGTATAAGTCGCAGATTTTTGAAATTTCTACCAGCTGTTAAGATTGGTATTTCCTTTATGTCATATTTTTTTCAAAATATTATATTGATTTTTAAGCCACTTATAGGCATTTAAAATATTCGATTTTTTTACATTTTATTTTTATAATCGGTGATAAAAAAAATTTGGCTCGTACAAAATAGTTGAAAATTTAATAGAAGATTCCACAGAAGTAGTTCTTAAAGTCATTCAAAAATTATTAAAATCCATAGGCACAATTTTTTTTTATAAGCGTTTGAACAGCGAATATTGACAAAAAATTACATGTAAAATATAATATAATGTATAGTATTCTAGACTGACAAAGATATTGGTTTTTTTTTAAAATGCTCTAACTCAAATATGAAAAACCGCAACAACTTGAAATTTTCACTAAATCTTTATATTGACGTTCTCTATACATGGTTAAGATTTCAAAGTATTTTGACATATTTTGACTTATTTATAGACAATTTAAATTTTCGATTTTTGTTAAATTTTTGTTTTTAAACATCTATAAAATTTAATTGGTTGAGCGAAAACTCTTGAAAATTTTATACTAGGTTTATAATAAGTTAAACTTATCGTAACTAAAAAATATCGGTGATCGGTTAACTCAATTTTTTTTTATAAGCCCTTAATGCTCAAATTTGTATAAAATGTGTAAAAATCACGATAATTTGCAAGTTATTTTGTAGATAAAAATTCATAAAAATTTTTTTGTTCATACTTAAGGTTCAAAATTTTAACACGAGGTTATCTATGAGCTATTCTTCAAAAATCTTTAAAAAAATTTCTACCGAACTAAGACGAAAAAATTGTATGACTGTTTGAAATATAAATATTTACGAAATTGCATAAAATAGTGATTTATTCTCAGACGATTTTAAATATTTGTTATAATTCAAAAAGTATAAGTCGCAGATTATTCTACCAGCTGTTAAGATTGGTATTTCTTTTATGCAATATTTTTTTCAAAATATTATATTGATTTTTAAGCCACTTATAGGCATTTAAAATATTCGATTTTTTTATATTTTTTTTTTATAATCGGTGATAAAAAAAATTTGGCTCGTACAAAATACTTGAAAATTTAATAAAAGATTCCACAGAAGTAGTTCTTAAAGTCATTCAAAAATTATTAAAATCTATAGGCACAATTATTTTTTATAAGCGTTTGAACAGCGAATATTGACATAAAATTACATGTAAAATATAATATTATGTAGAATGTTCTAGACTGACAAACTATATTGCTGTATGCAACTGCCAACCCATCCTAATTGAAAAATATATTTATCGTTTCAAAATAAAATATACTTTTTACAATGTTTATAAATAACAATGTATTATATCCTAGACAAACATATGAACTGCGTTCAGAATCGTTATTCGTATACAATGATATCTATCATTGCATTCAAATTTAACAAATCCATTATAATAATGACCTTTCCTATAAGCGAGGTGCACTCCACCCCTAACTGTATAGCAGAGCGAGGCCCATCCGGTTCTTTTTTATATACGTATTTACTTGAAAAAGTTTGAGAATTTCAATAATTTTAAAAATATTTGGATGTTGGTGATAAAAATTAGAGTTAAAATCTGAATGAAAACTTTCACAAGCGTTTGTCGTATGGACTCTATCAGAACATTGCCGCGCTCACATTTTCGGAGGAAAGATTGATTCATTTGATATATAATTGTCTACCAAATAATCACAAAATTCGGTTATAGCTGCATTTTCAGGTTTGTCTGCCATAAAATATTCTGTAAAACATTCTGCCACTTCCTCTGGATTGAGAAAAGGAAGTCCAAAAATATGTACTAACAATTTTCCTACATCGTCATTTGCAGAATTAAATTGTGGTGCGTAACCTAAATTTTGAATTTTGCGGTACCAAGCTTGGCCCAAATGAAAATGACATCCAAACACCTCTGTTTCCGGAAAAATTTCAAAAACTGCTTGATGCATTGCTATTTCAAAATCTAAAATAATTTTTTTAGGTATTACTCCATCTATTTTTATTGTTTTCAATAATGCAATGTAAGTCTTTTTTTCTTTATTTGGCAATAATTGGCAATTAACGGAATGTACACTCCATTTTTAATGCCATAAATCGTGTATAGTTGCGTATAATATTTATCACTATAGTTAAAAGTACCATCCATATATAAAACATCTAATTCTTTTAATAAATCTATATTTGTTTTACATGAAAAAATAATTATTTCATTTAGCGCATCATTTTCATATAAAAATAACTCACCTCTATTTGTTTTTATGTCTAATAAACTTAATATTTCGTGAACTTCTTTTCTTGATGTTGGCAGTTTGGGGAAACAATGCATCCTTGCATTATGAATATTCCTTGCTATGAGTTTTAAGTCGGGTGCAATCAAATCTCCTTCGTTAGCATAATTTGATACTTCTTTTCGTATTATTTTTGACGGTTTTTCAACTATAGAGTCTACAGCTTTTCTTTTGCAAGCATTGCTTATTTGTTGCCGATTTAAAGTGCTATCACTTGCATGGCGGTGATCAAAACACGATTTATCTGTATTAATTAATTGGGCATTTTGACCCAAAGTATAAACTTTTGCAATACACTTAATTATTACACAATGCCACGTAATTTCATTTTTTTTAGATGTATGATGCTTAAAAAATTTAAAATTATTCAAAACTAGTAGTTGTTTGCCTTTTTCACTCAACATGAATGATACATTCTCGCTCATTGTGAATTTGTATAACTGTATATGATTAGTATAAACGGATATGTACGGACACTCAGATGTTTCGAACAATACTAACAAAATAGTGATGGGTCGTTCCTGAACGAATCGTTCCAAATGAACGAGTCCAGTAGAGGAACGATTAGGAACGATTCCACCCGAATGTTCCTACTCGTTCCTTCGTTCCATTTCGTTCCTACATTCCATCCGTTAAATATACATCTACCGTGACTGAGACCTAAACAAGACGTAATATTGTACCGAATAGTGAATACTGATAAAAATTACAGATAAGAATCCTTCGTTATCTCGATTGACGATTATCGAATATTGATTAACATCACGAACATAGATAATAAAGAATAAAAAAATTAAAACACTAAAACCTCAGATATATTTATTATTTAATAATATATCATATATTATATCTATGACTTAACAGTAATATAGGTAATCATAGATTAAAATATTATGGAACTATAAGTACTTACTACTTTACACATTCAAATTCAACGCCGGCGACGCGTTTACGCGTCATTCAAAATTATATGTGTAATGCCGATTGCCGGCAACGCTTTTACGCGTCAGAGGCTTAAAAGAAGAAAGTTCTATTTTTTAAATACTGTTTCGTCTAAACTAAATTTATAGTTTCATGTAAAGCACTAATTCAATATCACTCTAGAATAATAGTATATTATAGGGAATATTTAATATCATATGAAACATTAGATACAATATTTAATAAATGTTAATAAAGAATAATACTGTGTATAAATAATGGACAAACGATCAACTTGTAGATAGTGCACGAACACATAATAACAAATATAAAACAGATAACATTATAATATAATCTAGTAAAATAATTAAAAAATATCTATTTTCGTGGATTTAATTTAAACATGTGTTCAAACGCGTCGCAGGCGTTGAATGTGTTATTAAATATATTCCCCTTAAATATTTGGTCTGTGCTCTTTGGTGACCGTTCCCTGTCGGCGAATTATCCAAAATACACGGTTTATTTATAAAACATATTATTCGTTATTTTTGTTTATCAGTTTATTCAATACACAATAATAATAGGCATTAATTTGGTCATTTTATTTAGTAACACGTTTTACATTTAACATTACTATTACAGTAACTTTTCATTTCACACGTATCACGTTTGTAATATTCTTTGATTATTTTATTATGTTTTTTGTTAATTTTATATATTAACTAGTGAATTAAAGGCTTGGACTTGAATCAAAAGACATTATTTCGGTAATTATAATATTAATATATAGT
>JASXSY010003531.1:0-18945 GCA_034509805.1 Sipha maydis | reverse complement strand
GATAATACTTTGTTACTAGTTGTTCATAAATTATAATTTTTATAAAATCACAAAGGAATAGAAAAATGAATTTCAAGGAATTAAAATATTTTCAAAAGATTCATATTTCTTATACTTAGTTTGAAATCTAATGGCTTTCACGTTACTCCTATAATTATTTATTTGTAATTTAAAAAATCCATTATTTAGCACATAGAAATTAAAATGTGAAACTATTTAATATAAAAATAAATAAACAAATAGTTAATATATTAATCATTTAATAATTTTTAATTTTAATTAATTTTTTATTATTCCATTGTAATATTTAATAGTTTAATTTTAGTTTGAATGAATGAAATACGTATTGCGCTCTTGTTGTATAAGACACAACTAAAATTTCAATATGTTTCGCAAACATTAACGGACTTAACGTTCAATATCGTTCAAAGATAACGTTATATGTTGGTTTCTAACCAAATAATATCAATTATTAATTTGATTATATTAAGTAAAATTATTTTAATTTTTCGTATATATTCTTATGTTGATTTAAATCTTAAACTATACTTTTTGTATTATGATAAATATTGTGAAATCCATTTTTTTTTTTATCATAAAAAAAAAATCTTGGCAATAGTGGCCATTGGGTGATATTAATATTACAATAGATTCAAATTAATATAAATAAATATAATATATTATAATATTATACATATATATATATATATATATATATATATATATATATATATATATATATATATATATATATATATATATATATATATATATGTGTGTGTGATGTATTGTATACATTTTAACAAATTAAATTAACGAACATATTTTGTTTATTAATCTGCTGTGACGATGAATTTTATTCTGTTGAAAAGTGAATTATGATCCTGGTTGAAAATTGCAGCGAATGAATCTGAGAGTTAAAAATGTTCCGTGATTCAGTATTGGACACAGATAACATAAAATGTATCTAAATAAAGGAAAAAGATTTAGTTAAGATATGAATAAAAAATATTAAAAAAAAGTAATATCTAAGAAATTTCATCTATTTGGTATTTTGACTTAGGTTATTTTAGAAATCCTTCTCAGTTTTCCAAAAAATTAGCAAAAAACTAACAAACGTATTTTGAAAAAATTAGCAACATTCTCGACATACTTAATTTTTAAAATATGAAAATTTTATATTCAACTTAACTCAATAAATAATAACTATAGAGATTTAAATCATTTACTGAATATTTATATCACAGTTATCAATAGATTGTATAATTTTTAATATAATTTTTTATATTTTTATAAATAATTGAAAATTGCATATTTTCTTGGAATATTTTTGAAAATATAATTCTAAATTCCTTATACATATTACTTACTGGTAAATGAAAAAAAAAATAAGTATAATTTAGAGAAAAATGTCCTAGTACTTGAATATGAATGTTGACAAAAAGATAAAAATCAAGAAAATCCACTATATTTTTTGTAGTTTAAAACATATCAAAAATTTAATTTTTATATTTAATGCTTTACATTTGAATACACAATTTTTCTGAAGCCACCAAAATATTTTTTTTATTATATCATTATATTATCATATACCAATGATTTTAAATTCAAAAAAGTAATACAATAATATTCTTCCCCTATTCCGTATCTCATCTGACTGTGGAATCTCACACTTTTTTTATAAGAATAGCGCATTGAAATTTGTTTTTATTCGGCTTTAGGAATGTATAAATACTTAATATGTCTGAGTATAAGATTTTCTTCGTAAATTTAATCATAGAAAAGTTTCTTTTGTGTTTACTTTGCATTCCTGTATGTAAATCAAAGTAAAAATCATTGACAGTAAACATCGATGCTGTTTGCATTGATTTACACCCTTGTATACCTACATTTATTTCTAATTTATGTACATATTATTCTTGAAATTGTGTATAATATATAACCGGTGATGTAATTCAGGAAAGGCAACGAAATTATGTCCAGACATTTCCTCCTCGACAAACCAATCAAATCAGTGGCGTAAATTGGGGGCCGTGTTGGGAAATATCTAGATAAATGTATCTAGATAAGTTATCTTGATAAAAATTATTTATATTTTATCTTATCTAGATAAAAATCTTGTTAACTATGAGTAGCAATCTAGATAATTTATTTAAATAGAATTAAAATAAATTTTGAACATTTAAAATGTTTTTATATTTTCATTTTTACATTTTTCTGTACATCTATATACCTATTACACAGATAATAACTGGCAAGATGACAATCTTCTTATGAAGTTTATTTTAAAAAAAATAACTCTTTATATTATATGTTTATTTTCAAAATGTTTGAAATTTGTTAAAAAAAGACAGAAATGTATTGTTATTTGAATTTTTCAAATCTAAGATTTTTAGATTCTGAACGGAGTAATGGAATCTATTGGTTTTACAATGATGTGTGTTTTTTTTTTTATTTTAAGATTTTTAAGATTTAAGATTTTCACAGAAGTAGTTCTTAATGTCATTAAAAAATAATTAAAATCCATAAGCACAATTTTTTTTTATAAGCGTTTGAACAGCGAATATTGACATAAAATTATAATTATAATTATTTTGACTTATTTATAGAAAATTTAAATTTTTTAAATATATATACATAAAATCATAATATCTTTTGTATATATATATATATATATTTGATTCAGTGGCATAAATTGGGCTAAATTGTTAGAGTTGCAATCAGTTTCTAGGTTGGACAGAATTGTGGGGGGCTTTGCCCCCCACAACCCCCTTAAGGTATTTTATTTTATTCTAAATTTAACATTACAATAAGTACATAAATACAACAAAACTATTTTAACCTTAAATACATATTGTATTTATTGGTAATTGGCAGTGGTGGATCCAGGATTTTTAAGGGAGGGGGGGTTGAAAAATGTTATCTTTGGCCCTTGGAATATTTTTTATAACATTGCAGTCGGTGACTCATCAAGGGTTTTTACTTTTTAATGCAGTAGTACACATTTAAAAATGAAATTTATTAAATGAATAATATTAGTACCATATTAGTAAATATGTATAATATATCATTATATGTATATATATATACATAAAATTATAATATCTTTTTTTTTTAATTTTGCTTAAAACATAAATGCAACAATCATATGAAATATATGAAAAAATATATATGTGTGTAAAATATAGTAACAACTGTAGCAGAAAACTATACGATAATATATTATGAAGATATACTATATGAAGTTGGCTGAGCGAATAGGGCAAATAATGATTTATATTTTTATATCAATAGAGTCATTATGATTATAGTCTAATCCGAAATAATAGAGTATGCTTGTTATGAATACATTTATTAATGTTATTTTCTATACATAACTTTTACGAATACATTCGTTCATTGTAATCGTATACATCGTAGTAAAATATTTGTTTAATTAAATAAAAGTTTTTAAAATAAGGTATCATTTACTCTTATATTAGAAATAGGATCATCCCATTATAGTTAATACAATCTACCGATCAATGGTCCTTAGATGATCGGGTGATTGGGTAATCAAGGCTTATGACACAGTGGTGCAACTTGATAATAAGGGGCCCATGTGAACATTTCTGGACCGTGGCCCCTTACCTAATAGTAAAAATGAAAAACAGTCATACGTTGTTACCTTTGAATATATTTTTAGAAAATATCGTTTTCTTTTATGTCATGGTTAATATAATTTAGTGTAATTAATGTATTTAATATTATAGGAATAATTTAGTAGGAATATCGTATATGAGATTTTTAATCTAGGGACCCCTCAAGACCGGGGGCCCCTGTGAATTGCACACCCAACACTCCCGATAATTGCGCCAATGGTATGACAATGATTTAGACGTGAGATTTTTAAGTATTTTAGTTGTAATAAGATCGTGTCCCGGGTTGTTTTTACAAGCTAATTTGTTTATTATCTATTGTAGTATCTTAAGGGTACATGAGCTTATGAAATTGTTTACTGGTTGATCTTTTTCCTTTCTTTTTCCGTGGTTTGTTTCTTCATTTTGGTTTGTATTGTTCTCATCAGTTATAAAACAGTATTCAAAATGCTGAGCAAATATTTCACCTTTTTCAATGAAAGTTTTGTATTTGGCTAAACTATTTTTTAGTGGGGGGATTGATTCACGCTGTTTTGTGAATCTTTTGGTAGCTATCAATAAACTTGAGTCATTTAGGTTTATTTTTGATACATATGATTTATATGCATTATATCTTAAGTTGTCTTGTTCCCATTTTACTTTTTTTGTTGATTGATTTAGACGATTTTAACTGCTGGTGATCGATGTGTTTGCCATATTCTACGAGCCTTGTTCTTTTCTTTGATTAGGTTCTGTATGTAGGATGGTATTAGTGTGTTATAGTTATGTACTTTTTTGTTTGTGGTGAAACTAATGTTAAGTCTATTGCTGCTTTTTATGGATTCTGTAAGATGTATAATGCTCAAATTTATATAATTTGTGCTTGAATACTTTCTATTTAGTTTTACAATTTGGTCAATGTTTTCTTTGAAGTTTTCCCATTTTATTGGTCGGTTGATTAATTTTGTGACTGGGGGGGAGGGTTGTTTCGGCTTAGATACTTAGGATTGTTAATACTGGAATTTAGTCAGAGTTGAGCTTGTTCAATAGTTTGTGATATAGATTTGTAGGGAAATTTGAGATTAGTGTGATATCTAATATGTACAAGGTAATTCCTGTACGGTAGAAGATTAGATATGATATGGAAGACCATGATGTTTAAGTCAAACGTGTATTCGTACAATTAGAATCCATTTTTTGCAACCACATATTATGCTTTTTGATTTGAGATCACCTAGGTGTAAAGTATTATTAAAAATTTTAAACAAGTCGGATTTTATAATTTTCTTATTCGGCGAGTTGTATGCAGATATTACGTGTAGGTCATGTTTATCTGTTGAAAGGTTTATTGCTATGGTTTCCATTTGTAATGTTAAGTAATATAATGAGGTTGTATTTTATGTTATTTTTATTCAGAATAGGATATACTCTTCCTGAAAAGTGTGTATGATTCCTGTAATTTCTGTATATTTTCTACTCGGTTATTTTATAAGTATCAGAGTCCTTTAAGTATGTTTCAGTGATGCAATGTCGATTTTGTGTCGTGATAGAAATTCAACTAAGGTGGACCTTTTGGATTGTAAGCCGTTTCCATTCCAGTTAACTAATATGATATGTTTAATATTAATTGTGTTCATTTTGGTTTGTTAGTGATTTAGTTGGGTTCCCATCTTGCTCGTTATTGATGCTTAAATGTTCTGAATGATTGTTTGGACGTTTTGTTGTATATTTTCGATGAATTCTAATACTGTTTTCTGAAGGTAATCGTTTAGGAAGTCTTGAAGTGTTTCGTTAGTATTTTTAGTTAAATAACTAAGGATATCTGTTTTGGTAATTTCTGGATATGATTTCTAGTTTTGAATTTTTTTGTGCGTTGGTTATATTATTTGCATTTGATAATAAGTTGATTGCCGGAGTTTCCTTAGCTATTATTAATGGCATTCTCTTTGATCTTTTTTTGTAATATGTACAGCCTTTATAATTAGTCGGGTAGGGTTCATTGCATTATACACATTTGGATGAAGTGTTGATTCTTTGGGGCAGTTTGAGTAATGATGTTTCCCGTCACATTTTACATAACGTAGGTTTATTTTGCATGATTTATTCATGTGTCCATATTTTTGAAAATTAGTACATTGTGGTGGATCGTTGGATTTGTGTCAGGGTTCTATAGTAATAATACAGTTTAGTCATTTTTTAAGTTCGAATATGCTATTTGACTTTTCCGTTTTAGTTTACTATATTAATTTTGTGACTGATTTTATTGGATAGTTTAAGCTATTGAATTCTACATAAATTTCCGTTTCGATGATTGACATTGGAAGTTTCGTATTATGGTAGAGTTATCCTTTTCACTTTTGAGTCTATAGTGTAATATTCTTAATTTTTTTTTCTACAAAATTTGTTGATCACACAAAAGTCATCGATTGTCTTAACGTTGATTTTTATTTTGTTTTTAGATTCTGAACGGAGTGAAGAATGTATTGATTTTACAATGATGTGTGTGGTTTTTTTTTTTTTTTTTTTTTGTGTCTGTCGACACGTTTTGGGGCAGTAAAAATGCTTCGATTGCCTTATGTAGCAACTTTTCTGAAAGGAAAGTGAATCTATTTGGTACTTTGGGGGGGTCAAAAGTTAAAAATTTCCAATATTTTTTAAATGGGAGTTTTTACGCAAAACCAGTTTTTGACATAATCAAATTTTTTATTTTGCTATAACTCAAAAACTAATCGATGTAAATACTTGAAATTTTCACCAAATGTTTAGATTAGCGTTCTCTATACACCATTTTATTAGGCTATTTATAGACAGTTGAAATTTTCAATATTTTTAAGTATTTTTTTTTTAAATAACGATAAAATTTTTTTGGCTGCCTATAAAATCTTGAAAATTTAATACAAGGTTTCTTATAAGTTGTTCCTTAACTGATAAAAAAAAATCTACAATCGTAAGTCCCATTTTTTTTTTATAAGTGCTCAAAGTTACAATTTATACGAAATATGTAAAAATCACGATAATTTGCAAGTTATTTTGTAGATAAAAATTCATAAAATTTTTTCTGTTCATACTTAAGGTTCAAAATTTTAACACGAGGTTATGTATAAGCTACTCTTCAAAAATCTTTAAAAAAATTTCTACCGGAATTAGAGGAAAAAATTTTATGACTGTTTGAAATTTAAATATTTACGAAATTGCATAAAATAGCGATTTATTCTCAAACGATTTTAAATATTTTTTATAATTCAAAAAGTATAAGTCGCAGATTTTTGAAATTTCTACCAGCTGTTAAGATTGGTATTTCCTTTATGTCATATTTTTTTCAAAATATTATATTTATTTTTAAGCCACTTATAGGCATTTAAAATATTCGATTTTTTTACATTTTTTTTTTATAATCGGTGATAAAAAAAATTTGGCTTCTACAAAATACTTGAAAATTTAATCGAAGATTCCACAGAAGTAGTTCTTAATGTCATTCAAAAATTATTAAAATCCATAGGCACAATTTTTTTTTATAAGCGTTTGAACATCGAATATTGACATAAAATTACATGTAAAATATAATATAATGTAGAATGTTCTAGACTGACAAATGATATCGGTTTTTTTAAAATGCCCTAACTCAAAAACGAAAAACCGCAACAACTTGAAATTATCATTAAATCTTTATATTGACGTTTTCTATACATGGTTAAGATTTCAAAGTATTTTGACATATTTTGACTTATTTATAGACAATTTAAATTTTCGATTTTTGTTAAATTTTTGTTTTAAACATCTATAAAATTTAATTGATTGAGCGAAAACTCTTGAAAATTTTATACTAGGTTTATAATAAGTTAAACTTATCGTAACTAAAAAAAATCGGTGATCGGTTAACTCAATTTTTTTTTATAAGCCCTTAATTCTCAAATTTGTATAAAATGTGTAAAAATCACGATAATTTGCAAGTTATTTTGTTGATAAAAATTCATAAAATTTTTTTTGTTCATACTTAAGGTTCAAAATTTTAACACTAGGTTATCTATGAGCTACTCTTCAAAAATCTTTAAAAAAATTTCTACCGGACTAAGAGGAAAAAATTGTATGACTGTTTGAAATTTAAATATTTACGAAATTGCATAAAATAGCGATTTATTCTCAGACGATTTTAAATATTTGTTATAATTCAAAAAGTATAAGTCGCAGACTTTTGAAATTTCTTCCAGCTGTTAAGATTGGTATTTCTTTTATGCAATATTTTTTTCAAAATATTTTATTGATTTTTAAGCCACTTATAGGCATTTAAAATATTCGATTTTTTTACATTTTATTTTTATAATCGGTGATAAAAAAAATTTGGCTACTACAAAATACTTGAAAATTTAATCGAAGATTCCACAGAAGTAGTTCTTAATGTCATTCAAAAATTATTAAAATCCATAG
Organism: Sipha maydis; assembly: GCA_034509805.1. Taxonomy (NCBI): domain Eukaryota; kingdom Metazoa; phylum Arthropoda; class Insecta; order Hemiptera; family Aphididae; genus Sipha; species Sipha maydis. The sequence continues at coordinate 10,903 of JASXSY010003531.1, read as the reverse complement.
GCACAATTATTTTTTATAAACGTTTGAACATCGAATATTGACATAAAATTACATGTAAAATATAATATTATAATGTAGAATGTTCTAGACTCACAAACTATATCGCTGTATGCAACTGCCAACCCATCCTAATTGAAAAATATATTTATCGTTTCAAAATAAAATATACTTTTTACAATGTTTATAAATAACAATGTATTATATCCTAGACAAACATATGAACTCCGTTCAGAATCGTTATTCGTATACAATGATATCTATCATTGCATTCAAATTTAACAAATCCATTATAATAATGACCTATCCTATAAGCGAGGTGCACTCCACTCCTAACTGTACAGCAGAGCGAGGCCCATCCGGTTCTTTTTTTTATTTGTTATAATGAAGTCGTTATGTAATATTGATGAAATTTCTTTTCGGAGTTTTATGAAATCTATTATGTTAATAATAAATACTGGTGTTATTTTTTCATTGTCATTGTCATTTTCAATGCCCATTAGGTTTTGTGAATTTTTAAGACTTGTTTGAACTTCATTAGTTTGGGTTATTTCTAACGGTGGTGAGGTGATAATGGTATTTTCAACTGGTGTATTTTTCATTCTAATTGATTTAATTATTGACCTGCAATCTGTGTCAGAGTTAAAATAAGATGATTCTGTGACATCTTGGGAGTTTATTCTACTTTTACTAATAATAAAAGGAGGGACCGTTCTATCTTTGGTTTTTTTTCTCCAACTGTATTATTTGAAATGTACGTGTATGTCAATGGATTCATTTTTGGTTGTGCGTAATTAATCGTTGTACGTAATTAATTTAGTGGGATTTCGCTCGTGTACGGTGGTTTTTATCGTAATTCAGTGTGTTGTGTTCGTGCGCTATGGACTATTTAATGATGTTTGTACATTACCAGATAACAGCGTAGTAGGTGCTACTTTATCTACTGCTATCGAGAGCTAATAAAAGCGTGCGCGAAAATTAACGTATGGACTTTACGGTTTCCAGGCACATACTGTAATAATCTCTAAAATGTTGTTAACTTATCATATTGAATTGCATTTAATTATTGACAGCGGTTGATTTTCAACATAACTTTATGGTTCAACGAATTAGTACAGAACTCGAGATAATTTATATTAGAAAATATTATATAAATAATAACAGAAATTAACATTATAAATAGTTCAGCAAATCTTTAATGTTACAATAAATATAGATATTTCTACTTAGTTAAAACGTCGAAGTAATAATAAATATGTACAATATAAGCGAATGAGTTGAAATATTTGTGGTGACTTAACTTTACTCAATTTTACTGTTCAACAGAGGATTAAAAAATCGTGTATTTCGTTTTATCATAATCTATTTAAAACAGTCATATATTTTGTATGTATTTTTACAAGAAGAGAACAATAATTGTTTTGTATACACAACTCATTTTTTTTAACGATATGAAAAACGTGAGAGAGCGGCCGTTGTACAGAAAAAAAAAATACATCTTTATGTCTTATCAGTGACCGTGCTAATCTTAAACTAATATTAAATTTATGTACGAATAGAACGATTCCACTGTGTGCAAATAAAAAATATTTAGTCGACGAAAATGAAACTGGTATGTCCATCATTGATATAGAGAAACACAAATATATTGCCTTGTCGAACAATGATATACTGCGTTGAAATTTATAGGTATGGATTAAGCTTAAGACTGAACTCGTTTGTCGCGATGATTTATGCAGGACCCAGCCATTTTTGAATTATTCATTTTGACAATGAAAAGTAAAAGTTGTTATTAATCTAACCTGTATAGTATTCATCGATTGTATATTAATTTATTTTATTTCCTTCTTGACTTTTACCCAGAACATTATGATATTTATTTTATGGTGTATAATAACCATGGTTCACGCATGTTGAATGAATATGGGCTACATCAGGAGCCGGCAACCTATTTGCTTACGCGGGCTGTATTTTTTTATCAGCTTTTCATTAAGGGTGGCATACAAAATTAAAATAGAGAGCACAAATTGGCGTCATTTTATAAAATATTACCGTAATTCAGTAATCCACAATTTTTTTAGAACCGTTACTCCAAGCAATAATTTTTTTTCGATACTATAACTCCGCAAAAGATATATTTTAAAATAATAAGCTAGAAAAAAAAATGTACATCATATAATTGTAATTTTTTTCTTCTTTTTTTTATAGAGGCTAATAAAAAATAAATAAAAAAGTAATTGTAATTAATATAATACTTTTTTCGACGAGGTTAAACGTTTTACATAGTCATATACCTGTCTATTTTATTTTCATTAGATAATTTTATATTTTCATTTATAAATTCAAAATTATTTTTTGGTCTCATCTAATTATTTTACATTAATTTTTATCGATAGAATTCGTTCAAATGTAAGAATCCGCCTGCATACCAAATACATTTTTTTATAAAAATTGCATTATTGGAATGTGTTAAAGTAAACAAACTACCAAAATTTAGCATGAAAAGATTTACAATTGTTTATTGTCCTCTTCAATGTTCCTTCTTTTTTAGCTTGAAATCTGGTTGAAAATGTTGCATAGCATATATAAATTTATTTTCTAAATAATTTACAAGCTTCTTAACTCGTAAATCAGTTGTTTGATATTTTTAAAAATAATTTTTAAAGCTTGATTCCAGTGAGTATGATCTAGTGTAATCAGATATTTCAAACAATTTTATGTTATGCAGACTTTTAATGTTAAAAATATTTTTAGAATGCGGATCTATGGTGTGTTCATTATTTCCTCTGTGCATAAATACGGGACATAAATACGGATTCACAAAATATTTTTATACGTGTGGAGCACGGTGAATTCTAAAACTAAACATTATTAAAAATATAATTATTACATATAATATCAATAAATGTATGGATATTATACTCATACAATCATATTATGAGTTTCAAATAATGATGCTGACCTTATTAACTAATTTTGAATAAAATACATTAAAAAAGAAAATATATAGTAATACTATATGTATTATTCTCATAAAAGATTATATTTCATGAGAACTTGAGAAGAATATGAAATAAACTCATAGCTTATATTCGTAAAAGTATAATAGTCACGATTCGATTTTATTTATTACAATTTAGGAAATAAAATTAAAATTGTTAACACCATGATATACACAGTAGGAGGGCCTGCTTTTTAAATATCTAAATATAAAGATACTAATGTTAATATTTATTAGTTTAATTTAGTAATATGTAAAATTAATAAAATATTATTACCGGTATAATTAATGTTTTATATTTTATTAGTTATTTACTTATTTTTAATTTATTTAAATTTTATAATCAAAATAATATTTCTTCATTTAGAAGGTAAAACATCTCAAAAAAATTAAATGTTTATGTATGAAATACAATAAGTATGCTAGGTACAATACCCGGTTACATTTTCAATCAGTGACTATAATATTGTGGACGCTTCATTACTTTTATTGAAAACTGTAACCATAGTTAAAATATAATTTGTAATATAGAAAGCTTATAACATTCTAATTCTTTATAATTCAGTTTTTAAATTATATCTAAGATTTTTATTTTGGTAGAATGTAGATAATTATTTTTTCAACATTTAATCTTATTTCTTTTTAAATATATAAAGTATACAAAATGTATTTATGTAAAATTAAAGATATGCAAAAGAGGATTATGGATATAATCCATAATTAATCAATATATATATATATATATAAAAAAAAAATCAGATTCTATGGAGTCGTCAACATATATCAATCCCAATGGTAAGACGATGAGAAAATTAACAGATGCGCTTTACGAAAAATGTATATTGCTTTGAAAATGAATGACACAAATTCTCATAAAAAAAATTAAGGTTTACTAATTTTTTTTTTCAACTTATTATTATTATTCGTATCACTTTATTTAGATATTTGATTTTAAGATATTAATTTAAATAATATAAACCATATTTTTGATCGGTTCTGATAATTAAATAATTATTGTTGTAATTGCTAGTATTAGATTAATAAAATTATATAAAAACCGTTTTTAATATTATGTCAATAAAAGTTTTTATATATAACTTAGTGTAACTAATAAAATGAAAATTGGTTGAGTGACTTGAGTGAGAACCATTCATTATAGCCTATAAACATCCATCAACAGTGCATAACGATTTTTTATTAATAAGCTATAATAAATAAACGTTAACAGTAAGTATACTAATGGTTTTTATGGTGTAACATATTGTATATAATAATTTATAAAAACTAATAAATCTCTGGGCCGATTTATTTTAGGCGTCTGAAGATATTTTCAAAAAGTATTAGTGATAAAATGTTGCGAACTAATTGATTTAATTGGTTAATTATTGATTTGGAACGGGAAATAATTATTAAAGTATTAAGTTTACAGCTATTTAAGAAAATACATCGTGTATTATTGTATGGACCACTGATACACGCAGAGAAACCGTAATAAGCATTACAGCACCTGTATGACTGCATGCCTAATATCTTTGAAGACTTTGTAGTGGTCTAAATTCTAGAAAGTTTCTCGTAGACTTTGTTTAATCAAACGGGTCTGCTTATAGTTTTGAACGTTTTAGATTCAGGTCAAATCATCCTTTTGTCAGAATTTAAAATCTTAATATGTTGTAATTATTATTTAGATAATTTAAGTAACAAAGGGCTGTTGTTCCGTTGAAGTAGCGAAAAATCGTTTGACTGAAGCTGAAAATAATAAAAGCAGAATATTTGTTCACATTTTCAATTCTAATTAGTTTTGTGTTTTTTCAATATTTCAGGCATGGATTTTTATTCTATTGAATCTGTAGCATTAATTAGCCGAAATTCTTTTTTGAAGCTAAAATTACAGTTTCGGCATTAAATAATGTAATAACAGTTGGTTTCAGGTACACCGGAGAAGTATATATAAAAAAATGCTATCATTGTTTTATAGAATTTAAACTTTGATTGGATATTAAACTATTGTATAAATTATGCATGTAACAAACATTTGAGCTCGAAATACGATCAAGTAATTTTAAAATCTAATAAAACATCCAAAAACCTTGTAGCAAAATTAATTTGTATTTATTTAAAATGGCTTTATTTATTGTTTGTTTGCTACGAAGTTTGTATAGGATAACGAATAGTGTTGTGATTTAATGATTTTAGTGGCAGTTAAATAAAGGTTGTAAGAAAATATTTCCATTATATACTTAATTAATTTTGGGATTTTATTTTATAAATCAATGACTATTTGAACAATTAAAAAAAATTACTCAAAGGCTGTATAGGACCATAAAAAACTGAAATACTTCATCTTTTTTTTCATTGATTATTTCCAAATATGACATTCAACTAATAAATATTCGATTTACGGTAAAAAATGTTAATGAAAAAAAAATGTACGAATAAAATGCAACTCATAGGCTGGGTGAACCATCACAGTCGTATAAAATACAGGGATGGATAAATGTTATTGTTATATTGATATCTTAAACTTAAAACCAAAGAACCATTGCTTTCAAAAAACGATTCTGAGTGATAGAGATGGATCGTATGGATCAGTTTGTTTTTCTGAAGTTTTTTGATACAATAGAAGAAATATTTTTCTTAACAATATAGGTTGAAATTTTATTGTTGTTATTTTTATAAAAAAAGGTGTCTTAAGTGTTGAAAATTAAAGTTTTAAAGGGCCTATAAGCTCCTCAAACATCATTAAAAATTTCAAAACTATGAAATATTAAAATAACTAAAATGTCTAACTAATTAACTGATACCATTCAATGGGAATTCGTTGAACTAACCGATTTCGTTCAGATTTCATTTTGTAACGCTCATGAAATATATTTACGACTTTCCAGTAAATTTGGGCAACAGAGAAAAATATAGTACATTTTCATGAGTTTTATTGTTTTGTTTAAATTTAATAATCAATGATATGAATATATTTTTTAAATTAAGCTAAATTTTTTTTAATCAGTAAGAAATATGCACAAAAAAATATATATATATATACTTTATTTTATAGTAATGTATAAACATATTTTGTCAAACCAAAACGACTTTATCCACATTTTCGGAGAAAAGCTAACAAAATATAAATATTTGAATTTTTTATAAAAAACTCGAAAAATGTTTAGTTTCTATAAAGTTTAGTTATTGAAGAAAATCAATGATACAATAATTAGTACAATATTAACGGTGAATATATATCTAGTTTGAAAATTGGCCATTGCTAGTTTGTATTTAAAATTGATGGAAACTATATACATGTAGGTATACTCTAATTTTAAGTTTGAAATATTTAAAATATAATATTATTCATATATATTATAAATTGATACATCATTTTTACAGATATACTCGTATATTAAAGAAATTGGCAAAATTATCTTTGATTTTATTATAACGATGTATTGCTTAGATTTGTATTAAAATTATTATATAATTATAAAATTAGAAATTATAATACTGATCTGTACGTTGGAAAACTAACAATCGTTTAATATACAACGGTAGAGAATATATATAATGTATATTTATTAAATAAATACGGTTGAGAAATATTTAAGTCAGTAGATAGTGTTCGGCTTGATGAACATGCGCGACACCCCTTTGAGGTTCTGCGCCCGTTTGGTGCTTATAAAACGTCTCATCTATTCATTTTGTTTTACTTCTACACTAAACTCGGCCGCCGACCATCCATAAAAGGTACGTACACTGCTCAAGCACATGTTAAAAAAAATAATACATTAAAAGTACAATTATTCGAATCATTATATTGATATTTTTTAAGTTTTTATTAATTGTTAATAAAATACTTTTTTTTATCAATTATTTGTACACAATTTCTAGATTTCTTACATCTTATAATTATACTACTAATTTATTATACTACCTACAGATAGAAAAGGTATTCATAACTAATTAGGTTTTTTGAGACACATTAAAAATTAAAATTAATATTTACGATTATTATAGTTAAGATTAAAAAACATATTTTATTTTTATTTTTTTGTACTTTGTTCCTTTAAATATTTTTTTTTTCTATTAACTAATAATTATTTTAGTGGCATTATAGCTCCCATTCATTAAATTTAATATCAAAAAAATTATTCGTTAAGTTTAAACTTATGAATTCAGCTTTCAATAAATTTCATAATGATTATTAAATTAAGACGAAACCATAAACACTAAATAAAACTAACATATACTTAATGTGTATAAATTGTTTTAATTAAAATAATATATTCGTTTATTTTTGTACTTGATGTTGAATATGGTAAATATTTTATAAATATGTTTTCTATTCATTGAAGTCTATCTGATGTTCAAATGTGTATCTACCGTATATTACATATCAATCACAACTATTTACGTTCATATTTATGTATACCATTTCTTGAAAAAAAAAAAAACCTGTGTTAAAAACACGTTATTGTTTAAATAATATACAACCAATTTTATTTTACAGATATTTTTAAAGTTATACTGCCATGTAACTATTATTATTAAAATTATTAACAATAAATACTAAATTATTTAACAAATGATAAGCAAAATAAAATAAATTTACTAGAAAGCATTTGAATTTTTTAGTTGACTTAAAAATCAGCAATAAAAAAAAAAACAAATTTTTGAATGCATTACATTAATATAATTGAATTAATCACTACATCCATAAACGGAGATTTGATTGAATTTTAGGGGGGGGCTTAAATGTCAATTGTTGCAAAATAAGTACCTATTTCAATATTTTATACTACGAAATTTAATAATTTAGGGGGGCTAAGCCCCCCAAGCCCCCCTCCCCCCCAATTTCCGCCTATGACTACATCATTGAGTCATTGATTTATTTACGATATAACATTTTATAAAATATTAATAAATAATAATTAATGGTCTAACAAATTAACATTTATAAATTATATACGTTGGTAATAATTGTTATTTTATATTAAATATATATTTTGTTGTATTCTTACAACTAATGACAATAGAAAATCTAATAAAATAAATTCAAGGGAAGTTAAAACAATTCCTTTTTTAAATTTAATGGGTACAATATTATTTATATAACAAATATGTAAAAGTAGTCTTTACTATTGAAAGCTATTTGTTAACAAAAGTTTCATTATCATTAGAATTGTCCTAAGAATTTATGTGTTATAAATGCTGAAAATTTTATTATTAGAAACGAAATGTTTTGGTAAAAAAAAAAAAAAAAAAAAATTACAACCATAATACAGTCTATTATTCCCTATTCTTTCCAATCTATAAAACTTTTCGTTCTCAATACTTAAAATTCAAACAGACGCCTTAAAAAAATTAAAGGCATTTACCAAAAAAACTCTGGAACAAAGTAAAAGTTCTACTAATGAATAATAATGAGTAATGAATGTCAATATATTTGCTATTTTTTTTTTAGCTGGTAAACAAGTCATATCAGATGTTTATTACTTTATGAAAATAAAACTTAAATAGCAAAACGTTTTATTATTAAATATACATTTTTTTAATACAAAATTTGAAATTATAATTATAATAATCAAGTCTATTATTAACCCAGTACATATTTTACTGTCATATTCTTATTGATATTACTATACTGATCAGGGAGCATCGTGCAAAATTGTCTTTCCGATTTTTTACGATGGAACTTTTAAAATATTTTTAAAGTAACGAGAATTGAAGTCAGTTGTTTTTACCGAAAAAAAAAAATTAGAAAATAGTATGTCACAATGAAAAATATAATTGGCGGCTTGCAATATATAAACTCGAGTTCTATATAGCTAGGGATATATTACTTTATCAAAAATGTATTATTTTTAATACAATATACTTTCGAAAATGAATTTTACTCCAGCCTCAAGAGACCGTGTATTTTTCTCACTTCAAAGTGACTCTTCTTAATACAGTATATGTGTTTGTTCATAACATTTTACAACATAATGAAAATAATTAAATTTGAAGTATTATCCTAGTTATTTAAGTTGTACACGACAATATATAATACACACACATAATAAATTAGGTGTTTATACTATGTTAATATTTAATTTAAATTTTTAGGGTATAGGCATACTTATTTGATAAATAGTGAAATGAATAATGTCAAGTTTGATTTTACCTAGTTATTTTTAAAACATTTCAATTCTTTCAACATTAATTGTATTTTTATCTTTTACATTCTAATTACTATTAATGACATTTATAGACAAATAAAAGCATATTTTTATTTTTAGTTAAATATTTAATAATAATTCACTTACCACCATTTAATGTATAATTTATGAAAGCTAATTAATTTCCGTGTTTTAATGAAACTGAATACATATATTGTAATTAACAACGTATTTGTTTTAATAAAATACGTAATTTTGAATGATTTTATACTTAAAGGCTTATTATTTGTTTAAAAATCCATGGAATTTTACTTGTAGGAGAGATATTTAATTTGATATAATTATTCAAATGGTTCCTTGTGTTTCTGCGGTAAAAGTTTAAAGCATTTTATTTCATCGTTATTATATGATATGTATAACTTGCTGAGTACAAGAAAGTTCTTAAATTATAATATTTTTAATTTATAGCTTAAAGTAATGATTATTTATTACATTTGTCAGTTTATATCAGTCGAATACAACTGAATCGGTAACTGCAGGATGGTGACAAGTCCACTTTTCCTAATTATTCAGGAATAATAAAAAACTAAACTTATGAAATGTTAATTTAAAAATTTCGAATTGTTAACTCTATATTTAATTAAGTCACTTAAAAATTTTATTTTATTTATAAAAAAAAAAGTTTTATAGTTTTTTAAATTAATAAATAAGTTATGGACAAGTCTCCTTAATGCAGAAAATATTGTTTTCATATCTTATTTATTGATGTAGGGGGAGAAATATTATCAACATTTTCAAACTATTGTTTTTTATTCATTTATTTATTTTTACTAAATATAAATATAAAATTATTTTTTACGTTTTACAATTTTTTTTAACTACAACATTTTTGTCATTATATTTTTAGTCAACTAAATAATTTTGATCACATTTCCAAAATCCAATATTCTTGTCTGGGATAAACTTTCAATATTTTTTTTTTATATCTTTCAATTTTTTTTTGTTGATTGGCGATTTTCCATTATATGTTTTTTCGATTGGAAATAAGAAGCCCATTGTGGAATTTCGAAAACAAAATGTATGTTCAACCAACGCATTTATACATTTTTGACATTTAATTTCGTTTTTATTGGACATGAAACAGTGAGGTGATGATAAGATGATAAAGCAAAATGATTTGTTATAATTATAGTCAATTTCTTAATATTTTGTTCAAGACTTAATGTATATTTATAGTACATTAATTGACTTCAATACAATTAGATTAAATAAATTAATATTTATTATATGTATAAGCTGTTTATTGCAGAAATGGGATAAGTCATGGACATTTCCATTTCCTTTCTATAGTAAACTGAAATTTCCAAACACTATATTTAGTGTTTGGATAGTCTGATTTGATTCCTTTCTGATGTATTTACGCGTGCTTAATGAAAAATTATAATAAAATCAAAATTGATTAAAATGGGCTTGTTACCTTTCTGCTGTTAGCGATTCAAGTATCGCATGAAGCTTTTATTTTTAAATCAAAACAAAGATTATTAATTTGTAGAAGAAATTGGAAACTTTATTGTTTGAAATAAGACCTTAATGTAAAACAAGTCAGTAGTCAGTGTAGTAACTAGGAACCGAGTTCAGTTTAAAGTAGTAAGTAAAAGCTAGGTACTAGTAGTAGAAGAGTAAGTAGTAAGTAACATTTTAATGAACTAGGAAAACTCGATTCATTTGTTTGTTAAATTAAAAAATAAAAGCTAAC